>JAFMSR010000009.1:36034208-36174486 GCA_022818135.1 Saxidomus purpurata | reverse complement strand
AAAACAACAAATAAGCTACAAAAACTGAGCAGATTTTCTCAAAAATTATGGTTTAAGGCATTTTTGTAATTAAAGGGAGGTAATTCAAAATCTATATTGCCCTTTCCTATGCGTTCCGGGATATTTTGTCACATTTTGTGATAAGTATTACGTCGATTTTTGTTAAATTACAATGCTAACACTGTTTTCACGCAATTTAATGGCGACTAGATCTATATAACACATATCTCACCGGAAATTAGAAAATATATTTCTTTTCAGTTTGAAGAATGGGATACTTTTCATTCGTTTGGTTCAACCAGTAGTCGAGGTTGTTCAATTTTTGTAAGCAAGCAAATTGAATACAGTCGTATTAACGAGTTATATGATGCGAATGGTAGATACATAGTATTAAATATTGAAATTAATCATAATACGTATACGTTAGTAAGTATCTATGCACCAAATGATAAAAAGTTAAGAAATATTTTTTTCGGGGATTTAACTGATATATTAAGTGAAAATAGCCAAGGGCTGAAGATGTGTTATTAAAAAACGATAGAATATGTAAATCACAACCTGACAAAAAAAGCAAAATTCCAGTTGATAATTTAACAAAACTGATAAAGCTACACAATCTAATAGATATCTGGAAACGTAAGAACGAAAACATTCAGCAATTCACCTGGCGTCGCAAAAACGGTCTTGAAAAAAGCAGATTAGATTTTTGGTTGATTGATGAAAATATAATTCCACTTGTAGAGGAAGTAAAATTTTATAGGCAGTTATATAGTTCTGATGAAAACATCTTAGATACAGAAACCTATCTCAACTCAATTGATTTAGAAAATAAATTAACAATCGAGCTTTCAAATAAGTGCGAAGGTTTGTTTACAAAATGAAGAATGTTATCAAGGTATTAATGATATGAAACTCAATAAAAGCCCTGGCGTTGACGGCCTAACAGTCGAATTTTATGTGAAATTTTGGCAAATAATTAAACAGCTGGTAGTTGAGTCTTTGAAAGAAGGATATGCTAAAGGTGAAATGTTCAGAACTCAAACACAAAGCGTTTTTCTTTGATTTATAAAAAGGTAATCCTGAAAATATCGAAAACTGGAGACCTATTTCTTTGTTAAATATAGATTATAAATTAGCAGCGAGAATTTTAGCTAATCGATTACAAAATGTACTCCCTGAAATAATTAGTTTTGACCAACAAGGATATTTAAAAAGTAGATATATCGGTTATAATATACGTCAAATCCAAGACATATTAGAATACACAGATCTACTCGATTTAGATGGTACAATTCTATTTCTAAATTTCAAAAAGGCATTTGCTACCGTGGAATGGGATTTTATGCTTAATGTTTTGGGTAAATTTGGTTTTAAAGAGTCTTTTCTTAAGTGGGTCAAAACATTATACTGCAATATATCCTCGTGTGTAATAAACAATGGCTGGAAATCAGATTTTTTCAAAGTGTCACGTGGTATTAGACAAGGATGCCCGTTATCAGCTCTGATTTTTATCATTGTAGTTGAAATTTTGGCAACACAAATTAGACAGTGTCCAGGTATTAATGGAATTTCTGTAAGGACTAAAGAATCTATAAAACATTTAAAAATAACTCAACTGGCCGATGATACCACTCTTTTTTCTGAAAGATAAGTCAGAAATTCCCATTGCGATAACAATTATTGAAGAATTTGGAATGCATTATGGCCTTAAAGTAAACAAAACTAAAACGGAAGGCTTATGGATAGGCAAACTCAAAAATAACAAAAGTACTAAGGAATTCGAGATTAAATTTACAAATACATATTTGAAAGCATTCGGCGTTTTTTTCGGAAGTAATAAACATGAATGTGAGAAATTAAACTGGGAAAACAAAATATTAGAATGTCAGGTTCTTCTTACAAATTGGAGCAAGCGAAAATTAACGTTTTATGGTAAACTTTTAGTAATTAAATCTATAGTAATTCCAAAATTAACGTATCTTATTCAAAACTTGGATATGCCAAAAACAGTTATGCGTCAAATAAACTCTTTATTTTTTAAATTTCTCTGGAATGGGAAAACGGACAAAATAAGACGTAAAATCACCACAAGACATAGACTCGATGGCGGTCTTGATATGATGGATATATACATATTTTTAAAAACAATAAAGATAAAATGGGTTAAAAATCTTACTGCAACGGACATCGCCAATTGGAAAGTCATACCATCTTTCTTTTTGAATCAATATGGAAATAATCTTTTGATTTTCAACATGAACCTAGATTCATTCAAGTCCCTTCCTTTAACTAAATTCCCTATGTCTTCTTTCTATAAATATTTGCTAGACATATGGATTGATTTTCATAATAATAAGCTTAACACTAGAAAACTGGAGTCTTTCCGGGAAATAAGAAAGCAAGTAATTTGGGGCAATCGTTTCATTAAAAACAAAGGAAAATGTTTAATATTCAAAGCCTGGATAGATTGTAAAATTATTTTATAGATGATATTTTATCCGAAACAGGGGAAATTGAAGCAAATCGAATACTTCGTAACCTTGACCACAAGCTAAACTGGATGTCTGAAATTAACATAATGAAAAACGTATTACCCACCTCATGGAAAACAATATTGAAATCAAATGATTCACGTAAGACAAAAGTTAAAACGCAGTTTGAGAGTTTTACTAAAGTTAAATATATGACCAATAAAGGGGTATATAACGTATTTCTAGAGAGAGTATGTGAATGCCCCTATCTACATAACCATTGGGAAAAAGTTTTTAGACATAGCATTAAGTGGGAATCATTTTACTATTTCTAAACAAAATTATGATAGATAATAAAATTAAGCAATTTAAGTATAAACTTGTAAATAATATCATTGCTACAAATCTTAATCTTTTCACCTGGAAGGTAAAAGCGAATCTGTTATGTTACCACTGCAATAACGTAGTAGACTACGATCACTTTTTCTTAGACTGCAGCTATCTTTCGGACTTTTGGCTAATAATATCGGATGTTTTTAAAAAATGTGGTATTTCAAAATCCTTTAAGAATCTTGAAAACATAGTCATAGGATATAAAATCGATATGACAGAGTATCATATTATTAATATACTACTTAGTCTAATAGCCTATTGTATCTACAAAACGTATTTCATGAGTGACCGCCGACAGAAATTCCATAATATGACTAGAACACTATACAATGATTTATTGGTCGCACAAAGCTATTTGAAGAATAAAAACAGAAAACAGCATTTTTTTAAAAAACTTTTTAAAAGAACTATCTACAAAATGTAAAAAAAAGAAAAAAAAATGTTTGAAGACCTCTACAATTAAATTAATGATGTCTTTAATTTACTAGGTTGCAGCGCGCAATAAATCAACTAAAGCGCGGTACAATGCAATTTTAATATCATTAATTCATTTGTTAACCAGGCTAGCATTAATCTTATTATAAAGGTCAGTATGGAATCTTAAAGACATTTCCCAACTAGTGCGTGTTAGTACATATTAGTGCCCCTTTTGTTGCTCAGTATTTTATTCCTTATTTTTATGGCGAATCTTATCATTAAGATTGGTAAAGATGATTTAGATTATACTGAGTAATTGTGTATATACTATATAGTTTTTAACAGAGTTTAAGGCTTTGTTCACTAGATCTGACAATACTTTCAGATTGGAATTAAAAATGAATTATTAAATAGTTAAAAAACAACAATAAAAAAAACATTTTGATTACCTGTCAACAGTTCTTCACAGATTCTGCTTTATAGCAAGCAGTAATGCAAATATGTTTGAATTATAAAATCAGTACTTTCTTTGTAAAATATTAAGCTTGATAAATTGTATATTTCAGTGCGTATAATGGACGTACAATTTTGTTGGTATTTCATTTGCATAAAGCATGTTAACATTTAAGTTGGAGCTGTTTTCAGTAGGACACTGGATTTAGAAGTTAATTGCCTTAGGCAGTTGTGTATTTCTGTGTAAATGTATAGTATCAGAAAAAGAGAAAAAAAGGACTTCAGGGAAACCTGTTTTTCTAAGTAAGATGGAGGATTAGTTAGTTGTTATGTCATAGTCAGGGTGATTATCACATTTTATATCATGATTATATGTACTTCCTTGTATTATGTTATAAATGTTCATATGCTAATAAAACAAAATCGCTTAAAAAAAAAAAAAAAAAAAAAAAAAGATCTATATAACACATTTTAATTACAACAGTATACTTGTTTGGTATGTTTAAAGCTCTAGAAGCATAAGGTGACGAAAATCATTTACTAAAACAGTAGCCATTTAGGTGACATTTACCCGTATAGATATTTTGAGATTCAGTTACAGGTCTATATAACACAATTTCACCAATAAAATCACAGTACGTACTAAAATCCGAGCATAAACAGCTCGGGAATATACTTTGTAAGTTATCATTTATGAATTATATACCACATTTCACGCTTCTATTGACAACATGTTTTCTGCCCTTGTACATTTCTTTTCAGCATTTTCTTCACGGCTGGTCCCGTATATTGAAACTTTGTAACCATACCTGCACTCTAGACTAAAAAATCATCTAGTAATAAATTCAGATTTGCGCTGACATCTCTACACTTCGTATTCATATGTGCACAACAAAATCACACAGTTATAATCCCCTAAATCTGACTGAGGGGTACATTTTGAACCTTTATTTTCATAAAAAATATCAGAAAAGCTGTTTTGTTTCCTTCCAGACCTCCATACAATGTTACTGTTACCAAATTAGCTATTTTGAATACAAAACAAGGTCTAAAATGAACTAGGGGACACACAGAAGCATAGTTATCTGTGCTATATTTAGGTATGAGACGCCTAAATGCATTTCCATAGACTTACATTATAAGGTTTTCTTCTGGTGCGATTACCCAAAATCTCACCGACTGCTGAAATGTACTTTATTTTGTAGAATCATCCTAGTCCCACATAAAAATAACAAAATTTATACATGTGATCTAATATTTTATGCCAGTAATTTGGATTTGAATGACACCACCCCCATTTTTGCGGCAGTTTTAGTGGTCACCGACCAAGTATGTCAGTATTTTCAAATACCAAATATTTTGTTTTTAATTTATATCTAGATTTTTCTCTTCATATTGCATTTGTGATCTATCATCCAGCGATTAATTCAAAATAATTTTTCTTGTATGCATCCACTTAGTTTCAGACAATCAGCAGTCAAACACATAGTGTAGGTCCACATGTTCCCTAGACAAAATAACCTGCTTCCGGTTTTCACCGATTTAGGCTTCTCATACCAATTACGAAATAAAAAAATGTATCATATGTCACTTCACGGGCACCGTACTTATCCTATGCGAAATGAAACAAGAACAACATACGTACATAAAATATGTATCAATGATGTTCACACCATCGTAACTATAGTTAAGTACTTGAAGAAAACTTTTATATTTACTTTATCTACTTTATAAAGAGAAATATGCGATATTTTTGTTTGAAGATGCATATACATATTTTTAGTTTCACAACGAATATCAGTATACATGTAGTTTCACGTTTACATTCGCCAAATCAGGCAGCTAAACCATAGTGCCTACTAAGCACCACCGTAAAGTCCGTCGTAACATAAGATATTTTGAACGTTTCGAGTTAGTCACTCCAGGCTAGTTATCGAGGTTTGAAAATAAAAAGTGCCCATTAATAATCTATCCACGTGAAGTGCTGAATGGATAAAGCTGTTTAAATAGGATTGCGGTCAGGGCTATTGGTAGCAAATTTCAGTAATGCAAGGGGTGTTACTCTAGCATTCCTTGGATGATCAAGCTAGTTATCTGGATTTGGTTAGACACTATTCCTGTAAACATTTTTCATGTCTGCTGTTGAAACAGATGTTAGTTTTACGTAAGCTTGAACCGACTATTTTGACAAAATGTTACCAGTTCAAAAGGCATACATGCGTTCCTTGTTTGAGCAGACTGGTATTCGAATTATGTACAGATGTGATGCCCCAAAACATGTTACCCATGCATGGTGATGATGAATTTAAAGTGTTCTAATGATAAGATTAAAACTGCCTAAGTCAAATTACGGAAAGGGCTAATTTGACCACATTTCAGCAATTCAAGGGCCATAACTCCTTAATTTTGGGCTATTGGGCTAGTTATAGAGTTTGGCCAAGATAAAATATAAAGGATATTGTGAATATTGAGAAAGTGGAAATCTATATATTCTTCAAGCGCAGTAGTTAAGAATTTCTTTTATCTTCGGTACAGGGTGCCTTTACATTTATGTTGTAAAAAAGAATGATGGATAGAACAATGTTTTGATTCATTTTCGTGATGTAGAGTGATGGGATAATTAACAAAGTTAAAACAAGTTCTAAAACACTTCACTTTGGTCATCCAACATCCTTAAGTTTTGTAGTCTATAGAACTACATATCATTATGATGTACTATAGTACTTAACAGTATTGTACTAAAGCAAAAATGAGAGACTTTAGGCCACCTTGGCCCTTTTTTAACCTATATCAATCGATCGAAGTAAACTTCAACTGAGGCTGTATACTAGTATTCATAATTATGCCAATATGACTATGTTCTATATAGTTTCAGACAACGGACACTTATATGTCAATTATTCTTATCTTAATCGAGATCAGTCACTTGATTTTGTAAAACATTGATTTACATGTATCTGGCTTCTCTTGATGGCCTGACAGCCCAGTATAAATTGAAACACAAGTCAACGACAGGGTTACACAACATGTTTTATTCATTCAGTTAGTCTGTAACATAGTAATATCTAATTTTTAATATCAACTTCTCCATCAAAATCATACTATATAAAGTCTCCCCTATGCACAATGAATAATTGCCGGAAGCACTGTGTAGGGCGGCTGGTTTTATCTAAGTAAGTCTTTTGTCTAAACGAAATTATTTCAATCATTGTTCTGACTGGAACGACATTCTCTACAAAATTCATCATAACAAATATTTTACTGACTTGGAGCTAAATCTTAATAATATTTACATTTATATATCAAACGTTCTATGCCTTTTGGTGAATAGAGATTTTTAGGATAAGCGAATTTCATCGATCGATTAAAGTAACCCATCTATATTTACAATAATACTGTGACTGGAAAAATGGGTCCAGATGGGTAAAATCGCACATTTTGTTTTAAATACGTTCTAAAAGTTTGAAGTCTGTCGACTATGAATTGAAAATTTCAAGTGAATCTACCCACTACTCTTAAAGTTATGATTATTTTCAGATAGCAACCATTGCCATTCTTCAGAATGACGTTTGTAATGTCAAACAATACTTTTAACGTCAGTATATTTGACGTTGTAGATTGCCATGTTAAACATTCATATAAAGGCATTTTTTCTTGAAATTTCACCTGATAACAAATGATTTGTCCTCAAGTATTTTTTTTTTTTTTTGATTTTCATGTCATTTCTCAGTTTTTTATTAAAACCTCATTTTGATTGACTGTGTCCTAATGTTTTTTACTTTTTCGATTGTGAAAGAATACGTGGTTGCTATGGTAATATGCTTATAGTAAAGACCTGATAGAAACATTTTCTTGCATATTTGTGAATGCTTCTTCACGTAAACATCATTTATTTAATGTTTACGTCTACTCGAAATTTTGTGAAAATTGGTTATTTGTCTTGTTGCTCAATAATAACTAATGCTCATCTGGAACAATTTTCCAAGTCACAGTCACAAATATACATCTATGTCAAAACAGACACTAGTAAAACAAAGATTAATGTGAAATTCAACAAAGAATATCTTTAAAAGAGTTACACGTCCGCAGCAGCAAATGTGCTCTTCAGTCATGTAAAGTACATATTTCGCATTATGTGTATTGCTTTCTGCCACTTTTATATTTTCCCTCTGACACAGTATTCACTGAATTTTTCCCTTTAATTTCTAGAAAAACAGGCAATCGTAGATAAAGTGTGACTGAAGACACAGAGGGCATTTAATTCACTTAAAAGAGACATTACCAGACTCTACAAAATACCTGTAAGAACAAAAACAGTTAATTTCAAAGACAAAATCTGGAATAAATGGCTTGAAAACATATGCAACTTATCAATGTGAGTAAATAAACTACAATGTAGTATTATTTGTGTCGGCTGCTCAGATCGGCTATGCATGAATGTTTACATTCAATGATGCACGTTAAATTAATAATAACACTTTGTACCTCGCTGCCTCGGAAGTGAATGTTGCCAGTTTAAATAGTAAATTGGCTTGCCATAATTGTAACCCACCAATCACAGTTTTCAATTCATATCAGCTGTTAAATGACCAAGCCAGCCAGTGGTTGCTGAGAAACAACGCGGACAAAATTTGCTGATAAAAATCAAAGAGCCTTTACTCAATTAAAATTATCTGCGCACAACATTCCAATGATATGTACAAAATTTAATAGGCTTGGTGTTATCACTCCAGCCTGTGATGCTTCATTCAATGCCGGCCTATGGTTGCTGAGAAATAGCGCGGACAAAATTTGCTGAAAAAACAAAAGGCCATAACTCAATGAAACACTATCTTAACGCAACCTGCCAACGATATGCACAAAAAGGCTCGGTATCGATTACTTCTGTAAAGTTTCAGTGGTTGCTGAGAAATAGCGCGGAAAAAGTTTGCTGAAAAAAGGGCCAACACTCCGGCAAGAATTATCCGAGTGCAACATGCCGATGATATGCAGGATTGGTACCAATCACTCCTGTAAGGTTTTATTGGTATGTGACCAGTGGTTGCTGAGAAATAGCGCAAACAAAATCAGCACGGACACACTGACGAACGGACGGGCGGACAATGTGACTTCAGTATACCCCCTTAAACTTTGTTTACGGGGGTATAATTACGACATTTACAAGCAATAATTTCAAACAATTTGAAAATACTTCAAAGAACAAGAAGGCTTAGATGGGGTACCATTGGCCGTTATACACGGTCACCAACATGTCCGTAGAAAACTAAGTGAAAAGTACAAGTGCTTAATATAAAAGTCTACCAAACAAGTGAGCCTGGGGGTGAGGCCAATGTGGACCCACCAGACAATGCTACATCAATTTATCTAAGCTCTAGGCCTTACGATTTCTGAAATAAAGGTTTTATTATATATTTCTGAATGCATGGCCCCATCCTCGGTCAGTGCCAATTTTGATAAAAGGGCTATAATTTGATAAATCTTGGTAGAGCATGACTAGGCAATGCTAGCGTGACTACTACTATAAGATCTAAGCTCTGGGCCTCGCGGTTTTTTACAAGAAGATTTTTAAAGTATTTCTTATTTGTTGCCATAATAACCAGCATGAAATGAAATTCTTTGAACACCCTAGATAGAGAGCTTCGTGCAAAGAACACGTGAATCTTGGGGTAGGTGGGAAGCGGTAGTTTTGATCCAAGTGGCATAATTTGAATAACTTGATAGATGTTCACTAGACACTGCCACACATCAAATACTTAAGCTCTGGGCATTACTATTTTTGAGAAGGGGAATAGGAATCTTTGAACACCGTAGTAGAGCGTCATGCAAGGAACATCCCTGCCAAGTTCCATCAACATTGCCTAAGTGGTTTCAGAGTAGATGTCGTTTAAAGGAAGTAGTGGATGGACAGACGGATGGAAGTACGCCGGACGGTAAGTGATCCTAACAGCTCACCCTGGTGTGTTAAAAATTGCCAGGTGAGTTTAAACGTAGACAATTTAATACATAATACATGTACTTACATTTCAGTCAGTTTGAAAATGTTTCTTAAAGTTTGGCTGAAATGTACAGCTATAGCTTTTAGATTGAAAGCAACAGATATAAAGTATATATCATGTATTGTATATAATATATATGTATCACTTACATTTAGGTTATGAAGCTCCATCGCTCTTATGGATCGTAAGTAAACTCGTGAGCAAAACAAACAGTGAAATATTCATGGAAACATGTGCGGTTGTATATTAAGCCTATCACATACAGTTGTATTGCATATCCTTATCTTACCGTTATTTAAATGAAATCGATCGGGAAAGTTAATACACTTGCTCGCGGTTAATCTAACCTCACAATTATTACACAAAACAGTTACATTAAATTATAATTTTGACGTTACAAACTTACATCTTTAGAGAACATAAATATAACCATGGCAACAATATACAATATACGTCAACTTTTACGAATCATTAAAAGATTATGTGTCTCTACCCTTGAAGAACAATTTCACTTCACTTCTTGTAAATATCAAACTTTATATTGCGTATTAATTAGACACATGCATGTCGTAACACTCCTTTTCTCAGCCGCAGGTGGAATTTAATATACGATATCAGGGTTTTTAAATAAAAGGACCCTGATGATATACTGTAGACTGAAAAGTTATGACCATACCATTGCCTTAGTGAAAATAGTCGAAAAGTTCCCATTAATATACTAATTACACATAGGGTTCACAGGTGATAGTAGCGTAGCTTGGACCCAAACAACGTATTTTAGTTAAAAATAACCTAGTGACTATATGTCAATAAGAACGTGAACAACACCGTTTACACATCGACCAAGTTTCAGCCTCAATTACTTCATCTAGAATAATGCATATTTATAAAACCTATTGCATAATTATATAGCCTAGTAAGTATCTATATTTTCCGTAATGGTTTACTTCATAGCCCAAATGCAAACTATTTTAAAACAGCGACAGATTGTTTCCGAGTTTGTTATGCATTTTCGCCAACTCGAATAAATCTCACATATTTCTGACACTGAATCCATCCCCTATAACAAGCGTTTAAACAATGTGTCACCCAAATAGTACAACAGACGTTCGTGGAAATGAATTTGATATCTATTTCCACCAACCTCCCAGTTTTACTACGATCCACTTATACAGGATTCATATTGTTCCTTTGGTAGGTTTTGTAAACATTTACATGCAGCCATACTGAAAACGGGAAACACTAGTTTCCAACATCTTTAATTTTTAATTTATTCATAATAGAACTGCATTATATAAATATCGGTATCGGATATGTTTACGATGCGGCCCACATTACGTCTTATTGCGGTCCTATTAAGGAAAGAAAAGCCCAGTGGTAATGTTTTAATTTTTGTTAATATAGAATGTTTATATAACTTGAAATAGCTTACTTATATAGTAATGTTATAGTGATGTAAAGCTAGATTTTATGTCAATGTAGTTAAAACCGCTTTTTGCAACGGGATAATAGTTGGAATGCTGTTTTGTCCTTGCGACATGTGATCATGAACGAATCCGTCTATGCAACTTTTGTAAAACCATTTTAAACTACATTTTCTCATTTCAAGTAGATATCAGTGTATATATGAATGTATGAAAAGCTTTCTAACACTGATCGATACTGAATCACAGCGGAGTGCTATCAAAATAGAAAAACATATCTTTGGCGGCGTCTTTTATGTCTGCATTACTGTTTCGTCTTGTTCGTAAAGGTATGAATGCTGCAAATCGCCGGTGTTCCTACGATGTCTACTCAAATATAATCCATATTGATATACAGTGCCATTTTTCTATGTCTTCAAAAGCCATTTGCAAGCAAGATTTTCTTTTCGATTAATGCTCAGTCTGTTTTATGTTTGTATAAGGATAGATCTTCAAAATATAGGTAGTCTTGCAAGACGTAAAAGATTGGAAATCATGATAAGGTATATAGCTGCGCTTAACCAGATTTTATATAGAAACTGAAGAAACTCCATTTATAGGATTTGGCACGTATGCCCGTATACGCCAGAAACCGGCAAGACTTTGGTGAATTCCGGCGCACCATCGAAAAAGCCGCAAACAAACAAAAACTATGATTTCTTTTAAATAATCAGGTCAGAGCAAACTGTTTATTAAAACAATATGTATAATGTGTGTAACCGTGCAAAATACATCGCCCCGAGCTGGATGCTAACTCGGGTCCTCTGTTACCGTAGGCGAAAACTCTACCATATGTCATCAAAGCTAGCTAAATGGCAAGGAAGTACAAGTGTCGTATTAAACTTCTACTACATACAATCCCTCCTGATCATAATTCATCATCGAATTCTTAGAGTATGAATGTCTGTGGGACGTTATAAGGGTGCTATCACCTCTAAACACGTGGGTTATTTATGTTTGGCGCCAAATATAACCGTGAAAAATACATCGCCCCGAGCTTGATTCGAGTTCGGGTCCTCTAGTACCGTAAGCGGACACCTTACCACGTCGCCATAAAAGCTAGCTCAATGGCAAAGAACTACAGGTGCCGTAATAAATATGTACTACATATGTATAATATAATACAAACTATTACACTTTTTGCCGAGACTTAAGCGGCACGCTAAAATTATTTCCGGGTGAAACCGGGTCACTACGTTTAAGAACGAAATGATTGCAAACTATCTATCTGTTTGTAAGGCCTGTTTTCATTGGTCAGTTTGCATACACTAATTATCGTTTATGTTTAATCTCTGACTTTTGCTTTGAATAGAACGAAAAATCTTGAAGCCATGCGTAATGCGTTTTTTGGAGATGCTTGCAGTTTTAGGTTGTTTTCATAGTAAAATCCTATCGTTATACCTGTAAAGCAATGTAATCTTACGAAATCACTAAGTTGTAATTTGAAGCCGAAGTTAGTCATCAAAAATAAGTACGTACATCGTTTCATTTCAATCTATCAGTTTTTAGGATTCATATGCCGTATACACTGATATGCTTTTGTTTCTAAAAAGTCAGACATTGCCATATCAATGCATTTGTTACTTTGAGTATTACGCCTGTCCAATGAATTGGCGTAAGTGAATTTCTCTACTTTTAATTCTATGAACAAAACGTCCTCCTATATACAACCGACAGTGGAGCCACAATCAACCTCTCTACTGCTTAGACGGTATGAAAACTATGTAAAAACCGTATCATATAAAGAAATTCAAGCAATTAACTTAGACTTATTTAGACTTAGGGGTTTCTAAGTAATTTAATTGTTATCTAAATAATTGAAGCAAGTAGGATTTTCGAGAAGTCATTCAAGAGCCATTGAAATTATACTTTCCACTTAGATGGTTTTGTACTTTCCTATCCCCATTCATTGTTTAACAACAACAAGTGTTAAGAAGTTCATAAAGTTTTTTTCCTGTTATAATTTATACATGTAGATAAATTTTGTTTCTTTTTTCATTTAGTTTCTACTTGTACATGCATAATATATTTACCGCTCTCAGGTACAGCTTTAAATGTAGCAGTTTTGTGTGGCCACAGTGACGGTTGTGCAATGAAAACTAGACGTTCCCAAAATGTGTGAGATTAATTCTAGTTGGCGGACAATGTAAAACAAAATTGGAAACTATTAATCGCTGTTTCAAAATGGTTTTCATTTGGGCATTGAAATATTTTTTTTACGGAAAATATAAATACTTAGGCTATATCTGCAATAGGTTTTAATAAATATGCATTATTCGAGATGAAGTAATTAAGGCTAACACTTGGTCGATGTGTAAATGTTGTTTTTTACCTTCGTATTGACATATAGTCACCAAGCTATTTTGAACTAAAACGCAGTTTGGGTCCAAGCTACGCTTTTATCACCTGTGATAGTGTTCACCTGTGATAGTGTTAAGACAGTATTGTTACATTACTTTTGTTTGTCAGTTGCTAGACGTGCGTGACTAAAGTGTCACCCATTATCATTAAAATGGTTTACTCTCAGTATAATACTAGTATTATTTGCTAAGAACGTGTTAAGTTTAAATGAAATAATTATTTGGGCTGTCAGATGCAAGTTCATGTACACAACGTACTTCCTTAGTCGATACACACGTTATGGAACTTCAACAAGGGGTAAATCAGAGAGTTGTGTAAAAACAATCTTTCTTAATTTTGCTATAAAACATATACAGTTTTGATGATTTAAGAATTGATAATTTTATAGGTGAAAATTCATATGTCTTTGTTTGTTTCCAAATAAACTTCCTTTATTGCCGAAAATATCGGACATGGACCTCTCTACTTCCCTCTCCATTTGATATCGCTGAAATCTAAACAAAAAAAGTATTTTAGAGTATGGCTATTCGTTTAGTTAGAAACTATGTTTTAACAGCACATAAAGAAATCTGTCTGATTATAGTCGCTAAATAAAACCACTTAAAGCATTTGAATAATAACGTAATTAAAAGGTTTGAAAACGTCTGGAAGTCTGATGAAGTTGTTTGATACAGGAGTAAAGTATTTTAGTAAAGGTGAAGATTTGACTATCAATGGCGACTGTTTATAAACGAGAGAAAATGCACTTTATGTAGGCCATTTCATTTGTCATAAACACATAGATTTCTTATCGCAAGACTACAGTTGAACTTCTGACACTCATACAACTTAGTTTCTGGTTGGTTTTGTTCAAATATAGTTAACAGGTAGGTGCATGTCTATGAAAAATCAGTAAAATGAATCGGGTTATGCTGTAAACACAAACAGACGTACATGTATCGTTTTTTGAAAATACAAACCACTTGTATTAACCGTTCACTCATAGGGGGGGAAGTTTCGTTACTATGAAATCTTAAACAAACTATTTTCCCTTTGTTTAGCACCAATCTTTGCACTTGCGAAAAGAGTCGGAATTTGTTTCTTGTACATTCCACATTGTAGTACGAATAGCTAGTAACAATTGCTTCAAACGTATTTGAGGTTGCATTTAGAAATTGTAAGGCATTATCAGTCAAGCAACGATAAAACTACCATTAGCTCAAAAGAAAAATGCAAATCTACCTCATACCTAATCTCGATCAAACTGTGTAGGAAGTTATTTTGAAAGAATAAGCCATCTTTGAAGAACAAGCAGTCTAGTAGGACTGGAGTAAATGAGAACTAAAGAACTTAACAATGGAGAAACTTATGTAATCTTCAACTTCATTACCCTGACATCGGCGGCAACCTCTGGCAATGCATTAGACTTGGCGCTGCCACTGGCACTTTTAATCCTGCAATATAAAAGATAAACATTAACAATATGTTGGCTAACATCTTTCACGGACTTATTATATGTGTAATGTATATTGACCCCCCCCCCCCCCGCCCCCCCTGGAAAAATTCCGTGTATCATTTATTACTTACATACATGGACAACATCCCCCTGTAAAAATACAAGATTGACAAAATTCCCCTGTAATAATTCATGAGGAAGACAAAAATCCTTTTATCTTCTTTGGTTTTAGTGTCACCACCTGAGCATCGTCGGCGTAGGCATTGCTTTGGATTATTTCTAATCAAGAGAGGCTTTCTTGGCTTTGAACTGTATCAAGGTGAAGACCTGGTCCATTACTTACCCCTTTGAACTATTATTTTAGGTTATCCCCTTGTATTGTCCATCTCTGGTGATTTCTGTTGATAGGGATGGTACATTTATGTACTAGTGTCAACAAATATGATTGTATCTGTTTATTATCAAAATAGTCTCACTATGTCCAAGTTTTTTTCTTTCTTCATCATTTAGCTGTGACTTGTAGTTTTCAAAAATATATGCCGTCCTTTTCCGGTCAAATGATACAGTTTTCCTGCTCTGGTTGGCCTGGGGACTGAAAGTCCCCTAGGCCTAAGTTAGCATACCACATTTCAAACACTGCTGACAATTTAACTGTGCTATGTGCGAATAACAACTGTAAACATGCGCTTTGGGAAAGTAGTGCAAGACAGACCAGATCAATCTTTTGTTTGAATGTCACACAATTTTTTCTGTTTTAGAAATTACTGCGCTGTTAGCTGATTATGGAAGATAATCATATGCATATCACGGAAAAGTACGGATATTTACAGAAATTTACGAAAACGTACGGAATTCGATATAAGAGTTTGTAGTTTGATTTTCAAATTTCTGATGTTATTTCATTGACAACTTCCTTATTTACGAACGATTACATATATATGTTCCTAAAAATAAATTTCTTTAAAAAAAGATACGATTTACGTACATTCCCGAGAAGGAACTCACGTGATCAAAATCACCCGCCATTTATCGAGGACGCCGCATGTCAAGGCCCAGTGAACGGTTTCACCGATTACAACTACAAGGTAACCAAGAATCATTTTTGGTTTTCCCTGTTATACACATTGTACAATACTGTATTTATATTTCATTGTTGGTATTGCTTTGTTTATTTCTGTTTTAAGGTCTTGTCCTTGGTACACAATAATTTTCGATCCACATCATTAGATATCGCTTGAAGTTGAACAAAGCGCAGATTGAATTTTTATTGTTCTCTCAAACAATTGATAATGTTGACGATGTGATTATTTTTCATTTAAGGTACGTTTTATAATAAAACAAACTTCCCTGCCACCCGTATCATTCATTCTGTGTCATATACTAAATTGCGCCCTACGCACATTTCGACCTGCGCTTTAGGTAAGGTTCAGCGTAAATCACGAAGGTCAAAAGTTGTTTTAGGGGAGTTAATCTATAGCTCCCAGGCCTTCAGCGCTCACAGCGCTTTGATTTTTGTGTTTGGTCTGGCTTGATTTTGAATTTGCGTTTTAAAGCTTTATCTGGTTGCCTTTATGTTTCCTACAGAAGTTTTTCTGCACCTCGCTGTAGTTCTAACACCTGGAACTGCAGCTCTTACTAATTACTACCACAGTATGACTTGTTGTATCTTTCGACTTTCGGGAAGTACATGTTGAAGCTTTCAGAATGTCCATATTGAAGTGCATTGTGGCTTGACTGATGTCTCGTTCATTGAGAAGAACATACATATGAAAAGGACAACCGTACGTTCTTTGCATGCACTTCATTTCCCCTTTTGTAGTTCCATAGAAGGAAATTTGGCGTTTTCCTGGCTGCATACTACCTGGCGAGATAAACAGGACGCAACTGCATCCAAGTGCTTCACCTACTTCCTTTGCGACATGACTGTGTATGTTTCTTGTGCAGAACCAAGATCAGAAGTAGGAAATGTATACTAGCGTAGAAAGGTCGAAAAGTAAGGTCTGAACAACATTAAATTGTATTTAAATTTCTTGTCGATTTTATCATTGATGTCAATTTGAGAGCGCCTATTACACAAACGTTGAAGTCAGCAACAGGATTGTTATCCAAGGATAGTTGTCTATCACTTGAGCGATAAGGGTCCTAATATATACAACTTGCTCATAACTGCATCGAACTTGTATAAGGGTTTCCTTTTTGCTTTCTATCCTTTCGCAACGACAGCCCCCGATCTTGATAGAATCCGCTTTCGAAAGATGAGTGGCACACAATGAACATGTTGAACCATGTATTGTTAGAAAGCGCAACATTGACCCGCTATACCGGTATGTGACTAGATTTTTGTCTGGGTTAAGCTAGCATTTTGTCTTGTTGCGAGCACCTTTTCTAGAAACAAAATCAGAAATCAGGTCCGAATCATAAAATGTTACTTTTGGAGCTATGGTTATTGGGGTATTTTCACTTGCAGACGTCCTAGATAGTGGATGTATTAGGCGAACCTCCTTTGCATCCCTTGTAATTTAGCCTCAGCCCTATAGGTGTTCATTTGTTTCGTTACAACAAAGAGACACTGGATAGGTGGCCACAGAAGTATAAACAGACAGGAGAGGCTTTCAAGGGGCATAGACTGAACGCGAGAAGTGACAAGCTTCCTACTTAGTATACTCAGTCAGATTTTGAAATCTGATCACGTTGCAGATAAATATCAATTTGATCTTGTCAGGACCCCTTCTAACTTTTCGTTGTAACAACAAAGATAAAACATTTGTGTTTACACTCGATCTAAATTCTACAGTATTAACCTTTTGGTAGACAATTTTCTTCTGATTTAATCTTAAACAAAATAAGCCAACGTAAAATTGAGTGAAACCCGGACGGGATAAATTTTGACCAAGGGTTTATTTTTTTAACAATCTCGGTAGCAGACAAACGTTTGTAAAATACAAACAGACTGACTGACAGACATGTTTATCAATATTTATATCTCCAACCTAGTGGGGGAGTAATATTGATTTGGTGTTGTATGTCTGTCAGTCAGTCTAGTAGATGCATGTGTATACTTACAGGTGTATTTAAACATATCAAAATACCACGAACTAACACATTACATGTTTTCTGTACGTCCAAAGTTCGTTAAACAATTTGTTTGTAAGAAACATAGTTCGCTAAATGAACACAGCGAACCTCGGATATAGCGAATAATTGTCCAAGACAAATTTCGTTTAAGTACAGTAGTCGGAACGTAACAGTTGTCACACGGAACGCACGATACACGCACAATGGACGCACGATGGATGCACGTTGCACGTTCGGTAAATACACGATAAGCGATTCAGAACGATACACGATATGTATAGCGCACGCTAAACGCTAAACAATAAACGGAGTACACGTTATACGATTACTTTCGACTTTTACATTTTATCTAAATTTAGATTGTTTTTTCCAAATATTTTTGTTTTACGTTTTCATATTCACATCGATTTTTCTGTAACAATAACTTGTCCTAAGGCCTTTAAATCAGACCGAAAGTATCAGTCTCAATTAGAGGATTCGGACCTTCACAATAGAAAAATAACATCGATAAAGATCCACATTTTGTGTCACATTTGAACACCTGTCGGAGAAACTTTGGCTGAAAATCGACCCCGAGGTGCGAGAAAATGGGCGTAATTAAAGTTAATTGCAATCAACACTTTTCGTTGAAAAAATTCTACATGAAATACAATGCATAATGTTTAAGACCTTGGCATACAAATGTTCAAATATAATATCTTATACTCGGACCGTTAACAGATATTTATTTGTGGGTGTCAAGTGGTTGGGGTAAATTGACATTGAATAAAAAAGCTTGAAACGGCATTTGTGAATTAATCAGGCTTTTGGAACAGGGTTTTAGTGTTATTTTGTAGTATTGATAGTTGCAATGATTTTCCGGCCCCTAATTTTGACCAATATTTTAATAGAAAAAAGTTTTGAACAATTTTAAGTTTTTACCGGTCGGCAGAGAGTGAAAATTGTCCCCCTAGAAATCTAAGATTATTTTAAGAAAGGAAGATAATTAAAGGGTTATGTAATATTTATGTACTGTGGACCGTTGCGATTAATCCTATTTATTTTATGGTTTTCGGTGGTTTATCGAACTATAACGGTGAATTATATTCCGATAAACTCACTGTCCACGCAGTGAAAATTATCAAAATGTGTTACCCGGATTAACGTCAAAAAATATACCGAGCGTAATGAATGCCGGAAACCATATATGACGATGACGTCGTTAAAATGACGTCAACGGTCATGCCTGCGATGATTTTTGGTGATGTTTCCCGCGGTTTTCGACATTTTATTGAAATAAACTCAACAAAAGTAGGGTTTGAGACATAAAATAATGGGCCTATTATATAGGTTGGGAATTGGGAAAAATAAACACATATGAAAATGACCCTTAAGGAAACAGTGATATTTTCTAGAGTAAAGAAGGTTTTGAAAATTCATTTTTATTTCCATGTACAGTCGACTCTCGTTATCTCGACTACGGTTATCTCGATTTTTCGATATCTCGACTGGATTTTCTCGGTCCCGATTTTTTCCCTTCTTGTTCTATATAAATCAACTACGGATATCTCGATTTGTTTATCTCGATTTTTTCGTTATCTCGACTAAATTTTTGATCCCCAACTATGAAATTTCCTCTATTTTGACATCCGATATCTCGATTTGACATTTATCACCTGCAAAACAAGGTGAGAAAAGCTGCACGCGATTGTTTTCGCTCAATTGTCGTCTGCTGTCAGAGGTGCGAAATACACCACGCGCGGCTATTCACACAGTAATTCGGTTAACGATCCAAAATTAATTAATTGTTTGTTTGCGACGTAAGCTGTGTAATATTCGGAATGGGTAATTTGTATTAAATTGTGTCAAAACTGAGAAAACTTAGATAGATAACATCTCGATATTGAAAAATACCCAGAAGAGTCATGTCGGAGGGCGGAAGTCATGAACTTGTCCAAGCGCCAGCCGAACAATCTAGAGAAGGGCCTGGTAACCAACCCGGGAGGATATCTGGATCGGCAAACGCTTAGAGTTTTGGGGAAGGACCCGGGGTGAATCCAATCTTTCGGCACCGGGGTGCAAGGCAACATGAATCAGATGAATTGAACAGTTAGTTGATTTAAACTTACGAGCTAGTTTCGTTTCACAACCTGTGTATTACAAAGATCATAAGGTGGTAGAAAGAAGCAAACGACTTTCTATCAACAATAATCTTCCTTACCCGCTCCTATCCCCTATCGAGCATATTTTATCCAACTTCGGTTATCTCGATTTTTCGTTATCTCGACTAATTTTCTTCGGTCCCAAAAAAATCGAGATAACGAGAGTCGACTGTAGTTTAACTCTTGGCCCGCAGTTCCATATATATTGTATGTCACTGCTATCATTCTTTTAGATTCAGAACCTATGTCAAGGTGGGTGTAGTAATTCTACATGAGGGTAATAATATAGCAGATTTTACTGCCCTTGTTTGCAGCAGTAATGTTTATGTTTGAATTTTTATGTAAAATTAAACAGACTAGTATGATTACAACATTTCTCACCAATTTTAGGATAGAATTTGTAAAACTTTATAGGATATAAGCCAACAACAGGTTAAACTTATTTGCAAAAATGTTTTGGACCCTCTATAGAATACATACTAGACTATATACTTCATTCGTCAAGTTGCGAAACTCTGCATTTACCATGTTGATAAGCCTTCTCATTTATAGGGTTCATCTCCCTTACAGACCATATACGCAGAGACAAATTTGATTTCAAATCTACCGGTGCTGGTTGCCTATAGACGGACACATGGAGAGATTATGGATACATGTGATATGAAAATATAGAATTTGTGTCTGTGCTATCAGCAGCTGGTATAATTAATAAATGGATAAGTAAGAAACAGTTTTACACATGGAGCACAAAGTTTGAAAAAAATGTCTTCATCTTTTTTCAATCCGTTCGCTTAAAGACAGTTTATTCCTTTTTTTTCTTATTCAATTATATTTTGTTATAGTAGTCTTTACACAACAAAGAAATATTAAATTAGAAAAGGAATTAATTTTCTTTTACCGTATGTGTTGAAAAATAAAACTATGTACATATGTACTTTATTCAGTTACAACAACGAGCAGTGTAACACTATTACAGCCTATCTTGTATATAGAACTGAGTCAATGTAGACTTAATTAGTTCAAGTACATGTATGTATTCTTGTCACGGAAGTATACACTAGTACATGTAGTAGAGTATATTTCCGTGTTCTGGTCAAGTATCATCTGTTTGTTTGATATCTCACATTCATTATACTTCAAGAATTTGAGCGTAAGAATACTAATTTAATAGATTTAACAATGGGCACGAACTACTTAATTAGGAAATTCACAATTAGAAATTAGGCGAACAAATCATGACTTAAGGATATTGGGAATTGAGACCCAAAGTATGTTTCTAAAGTATGATGATAAAGCAAGTTATGACACAGAAGTTTATTTATGATTTGAAGGTCCATATGGTTGATGAGACCTTATGAAACAGAAGCATATGGTACATAATTGATAAAGGCAGAATAGTCCAATGAGCTCGGTTGCGGGTTCTTGAGTCTGTCAAGTTGCTATAAGATACAAATCACATGATCTGAGAGGTCATGCCCACTCTCTGTTGAATCACCTTTGAGTAGCATCATATTTAAACACCTTGTTGACTAAGGAAGGGGCTGAATTGCCATTGGTTTGGAGACCTTTGGATCACGCAAATTTTCTGTTTGGGGATTTAGGGAATTTATCATTCTCTATTTCCTTGGATATATTTAGAATTTTATAAGTTATATGTTATATTAATCGACGGACGAAAGAGCACTAAATTTCGAAATATTAAAAGTATATATTTAAGAACAGGTGTTGTTTCCTTTATATTTCTGGATTCACGGCCGGGACTATTCCAGTGAGGTACAGCAGTAGCTATTTATTCATATTTATTTTTACATAGTTTAAAATGAATAATTGAGTAAGTGAGTGAGTGAATATACGAACGAATGAATGAATGAATGAATTATCTTATCGTATCATATAATAAACAAATAAACATTTGTATATATTTGCTCCCGGCAGCGAAACTCATGGCCTTACATCTGTAGCAGATCATGTTTTTATTTAGCGATTGAGACATTGCGTTCGTGTTAAGAAATACAACATGTACATGTGTAGACGCAAATTTAGAGAAAAGTTCATTTATAAAAAGAACATATTTCAAGAGGATACAATCTAAATTCATTTTACAGAGCGAACACAAGATACATTTAAAAGCGAAAAGTTAAAATTGTATTAGTACCTTTTTCGTACGTTGGAATCAAGAAATAAAATCGAACTATGTCCAGTAAAGTTCGCTTAAAATGTTCATAAATGTGCACTTATTTTATTGAACAATAATGAGATTGACGAGAACATAATAATAAATAACAAGATATATGCTTTCGCTTTCAAGGTTTTGTATTTTCTCGAATTCATTCATTTTACGGATCATGATTACGAGTACTTAAAATGTAATAGAAATCTCACATCAAATATTCACGAGGCAATAATGTCGAGATCAAAATCGTTTTCTTCTTTAAAATATTACTTAGCAAAGAACCGCGGAGCGGTCTATAATTTACACTGTCCATGTTGAATAGCAAAGTAAATGTCATTTGCAATCAATAAGATGAAATATAATTGTGTGCAAGTGTCAAAAGAAAGCAGGCACGTGGCAGTACACACTGGCAATTTGACAATACATTTAACATACGAAAGTCCCTGGATATTTTATACACAAACGACACTTATTTGTAATTGTTATCATCAAAATGCTAATGTACGGTGCCCGTAAAGTGACATATGATCTTGATTTTGTTTTATTTCGTAATTATGAAATAACAATTCGTAAAAACGAAATAATGTCGTGAAATTAGTCTTTACTGTAAAAAGTAGATCTTTGGGTTAATTAAAAGTTAAACATCGTCTGATTGATACGAAATCTGATCAAATTTCGAAGGCCTGTAAAAGTCCAAAAACGTTTAAAGTGTAAGTTATTTACAGTTAAATATTACCAGAAAATGATAATCTTCCTTCGCTGTACATGATAAGGTGCAGGTGTAAGTACAAACAGGTAAATCGTACCCAAAGATACAGTCGACAGACACTTATTAAGTAATGCATGTACAATAAAATCTATGATATCCGTATAACTAGCCGGTATATAAAGCTGTTGCGCATAATTTTCTGGCAGATCAGTCAGCCCGGATAGCTCAATAGGTAGAGCACGAGACTTATAATCTTGGGGTTGTGGGTTTGATTCCCAGGGCTGACCAACTAAAATTACTAACAGTCTTTCGGATGAGACTTAAAAACCGAGGTCCCATGTATGGGTGAAAACCTGGCATGATAAAGAACCAGGGGTGTCTCTGGAATTGGGACGCTTACTGTATCCTGCACTATCCTCGAAACCTAAAATAACTAAACTCTTCTGGGGGCGTTGGTCATATGGGAAACCGGTACCAACGATAAAACCCTAATATACCATATATATTCTGGCAGATCGGTAGCAGAACTAGTGGAGAGCAGACCGAGAAGATGATTGAGAAATAATTAAACCATAATTATTACTGGGACTTTGGCATAGTAAATACAGGCGAGGTTCCCTCATATTTGCAGCTTTGGCTCATACTTGCAGGGTCCTCCTGAAATCTATATTGAGCTACATGTATAAGTTCGGGTGTAAGCTGATGGTTTAGATTATAGTTTCGAACATGGTTTGTGACCAGGTTGAGACAAGGAGCGGATCGGTGACAGAGCCAAAAAAGCGCACCGAAGTGATGATTGAGACATAATTAAGCCATAGTTACTTCCAGGACTCTGGCATAGTCAATGCAGGCGAAGTTCCCTCATAATTGCAGCTCCGGCTCGTACTTGCAGGGCCTTCCTGATATCTGTATTGAGCTATAAGTTCGGGTTGTGGTGTAAGCTGATGGTTAAGATTATAGTTTCGAACACTGGCGTGTGACCAGGTTGAGACAAGGGGTTTAGAGTATCGTTTCGAACATGGGCTTGTGACCAGGTAGAGACAAGGGGTTTAGAGTATAGGTGAGTAGGGAATGTCCAGGATGACGGCTCCTAAAAATCAGGATAGTTGTTCGAATCCTGGCAAATATTTGTGAGTGAGTATTTAATGTCCAGGTTGATGGCCCCTAAACCCAGGACCACTTTGGCTGCATCTCTCATTACCAGATATACATATATCAGCTGGGCACCATGACATGGTAACTGGTAAAACTGTGTTAAGGCATTGATTAAATTTATGTAATAATGTTTTCAATAACTTTGGTTGAGAATGAATGTTGTTTGATTTCATTGAGACCAGAGATGCTAGTTAATCTGAAAATATATAGCAACTTCTTTAGGGTGATGATGTAAAATCCAGCTAAATGCAGTGTCTATTGTAATCATTTCTGCTGTGTAATTGGAACAATGATTTACCAATCTGTCTATGATGGTTACAGACCAGTTTAGATGGAAGTACAACAGCAGAAGCTACTATACCAGAGTCTGGATTTTAGGCCCATCTGTGTATATATGTAGATGACCAAAGTAATAAATAGCTATGTTCCTTTGTGTTTCTAACATTGCGAGATGCGGTAAGTCTGATCTGTCAACTTTGGGTTTATATGGCTCTTTTATGACAAAAAAGCCCTGCCCTAACATGTCATTTACCGGGTTATTGGCCTTAGCCTTGACTCTCACTCAATATTTGAGAATTTGTTCCTGGCGCCTCAATCTTGAGTGGAGGACAATGCACATAAGGCCGGCCGGAAGGCTTTATTCTGGATGACATCGACCTTTTTAATGCGACCAAAACTAATTATCAGTCAAAGACACTGACCATTTAGAACTAATTTTAGATATGAGGTGAAAATGTGTTCGACCTGTCCCGAAGGTCTTTCTCGTCCGTAACTTCACTAACGAATGAAATAATATAATAGGAATTCAGCACTTTTTTGCGGAGATGTACACGCTTAGTGAAACGATTCACTACTGAATACACCATCAAATCGTATACCGTATAGGCTTATCGTGCAGCGTAAATCGGGAATCGTATATCATGTATAGTATATGTTGCACGTTGCACGATGAATGATACGATATCATACACAATATACGATTGACAAAATACGCGATGAGTGCACGCACGTTATACACACGTTACACGCACGTTATACGCAAGTGTGGTCAACTGTTACGTTTCGACTACTGTACAAACCGATACCATTATTCTATAAATATCGATGCTATGCTAAATTTAGAAACTTAAACATTTTTTGTTCTAAGCAATTGATATTTAGATTGAACAAATTACCTGTTGTATTCTCAGTTGGCTTCTCTGACATGGAACGTGACTGGCGAATAATGGTTGTTTTTCCAAGTGACTGGGTATCTCCAAAACGCGTCTCGATCTCTTCTCGCACGTCAAAGGACATATTTGTTACATCTCTGTCAGCAGACGTTTTGACGCACTCTATTGCTCGTCTTAACTCCTTTTCTGCGTATTTGATGTCTACGAACAGCACTGCTTCACTGACATCCTTTGAGCGATTGAGTTTGTCAATACGTATTTCCACGTCCTTTCTTATGTCGTCGATTTTCGAACTGTAGGCGTTAATGTTGTCTGCCAACTCCTTGTGTGTTTTTTTGCAATTCTTTGTTAGACGTCTTCTCTAGTTCTTCAACTCTGGCAATAATGCGCTTTTTGAACTCCTGTATCTCTTCCATTATATCATCACGCTCCTTATTCAGACTTTTAAGTTCATTCTGCGTCTCGACCTTCAGATTGCTCAAATCATCTTTAACTTTTTCTAATGATAATTTCATCTTCTTCACGTCTGGTCCACGACGTATTCCTTTGGCAATATTTGGGATATATTCTACACCGTTGCAAGATCTGAAAATAAGCGACACTTCTTCCTTTTAATAAAATGTATATTGATTTTTCTACATTATCACATGAATCTTTAGCATACTGTCTTCATTAGTCACAAAACATAGCATATTTTTCCAGTGGCGGTAATGAAATTTATAATGAATTTTGTACTTTCCAATTCAGCACGTTTTCTATTCCTCCCTGCCTAAACTTCATAATTTGATACCGGTACAGTTCATCACTTTGCAGTTCAGAATAAATAATCTACCTTAAGTAAATCTTTTTCCTGAGCCTGATCTACGCGAATGCGGTGGAGAGAAGTAAATGTAAGTGATACTAGTATTTCATTATTATTTTAATTTACTGTAATTTTGATTTATGTTTATTACCTGTGTTTGACAGCGATGCAGACGGCGCAGCAAATCACATCATGGTCTTTACAGAACATTTTTATCACTTCTCCGTGGTGCACGTCGCATACACCGGAAGGCAGTTCGGCTGAGGAATTCCCTTTTTGCTTTTTTCCTTGGCCAAACATCTTTGAACTGTTGTCAACAACGCAGTGATCCTTCGTGAATTTATTGTGGCCTGTCAAACATTTGCGACAGTAAAATATCTGACAGTCAACACACTGGTAGACAGCTTCTGTATTTTTGTCCTCGTCGGAACAAGGCGCACACGAAAAATCGTGAACCTCGTCCGAACCTTCTATTTGCGAACGTCCTAAATTGCTATTGTAACCAGACGCCATTTTTAAAACTGTTAGATCTTACAATTCACTCCGTTGTGCTCGTACATAAGGAAATAGGCTATATATATATAACACTTTTGAAAACAAATACTTCCGGGTTTACTTCATGGTTAGTTTATACTAATATATTTTAGCTTGATTGTGGAGAAAGCTATCACTCGAGTCACTCTCGAGTCCGCTTCCTGGAAAAACCAGTACTGCTGTCATATGAGGAAGTACGGTCGTGACCACAGTAAGGGTTCGAACCCGCAACCTCCGGTATGAGCGGCTGACACCTTACCCTCTACACCACCGCTCACTTCATGTTTGATAAATTAACTATAGATAGTGTTTATGAATTGTAAACTTAACTTTTTGGAATGCGAGCTGTGTTTATAGTCCAATAAATTTTTCGGGACAGTTTTTGTAAATGTGGCTCTGTCCAGGCGTATGCACATGCTATTTACACAATTCTTCATCGGTCACTATGACATCAGTCCTTGAGAATAAATTCATCCGATACCGCATTCATAGCACAACAAAACATTGCTACACGATGGACAGCGTTGATTTGCTTTTTTTTCTGATACGGAAATTATCGTATTAGCTGTTGTATTCTGCTGTGCATTTAATGAATAAAGTTCAGGTACACATTCATTGGTATATACTTAACCTATTTGTCTAAGTTAAACCTTTTCGTTATAAAATTAGTATGAATACAGCACATGAGACATTTTAGATTATCTGCTTTACCTTCAGCCTACTGGCAGCAAATCGTTCTGCCTTTGTGACCAGTGCAGATCATGATCAGCCTGTACATTTGTCCTGTCTGATCATGATCTACATGGTTTGCTATTCAGTCCGTATCCTTTCATTGATCACCCCTTTTCAACTAATGGAACTGTACAAACTAAAGAATGACGAGTCCATTGGTTACGGCTTTATAAACAACTGAATAATAAGGCTCTGATGAACTGATATAATCCTGATCAGGCAAAATATTTCCGGTGTCCAAACATTGTTATAAGAACATGATCGAAGAAAAAATGATCACAAAGACACATTTTCAATTGTTTTGATTAAAAATAAGGTAAAAAGAAATAGATTTTAAAAAATCTGCAACCGAGACCGACTATATTTTTTTCGCAAGGTGACCGGACAAAAACACATAGAATTTCCTTTTTTTCCTAAACAAACAGATTTAAGCCTTGCTTTAACAAAGTGCTAATCCCTCAGTTTATGAAGTTTAATTCTGGAATCGTCTCACATAGTTAAGGACACCATCTATGAAAGTCTGATATCTTTATAATTTAAAAAGTCTGCAGCTTTAAACTAAACAGCTGAACAATTTGGTAACAAGAAAAAATACTTAAATCTGACATTATAAAGTGTCCCTTCAAAACATTTCGTGTTCCTTGCATATCTTGGGGTCACTGTCAAGTGTCAAGCTTTATTGAAACGGTATTAAATGGAAAGAAAATTATAACTTATTTGTAAATATTCGATTGACCTAGTTCCTATATTGAAGTGATCAGTTATTTTTTCACTCGCTTTGGCTGCAAACTTGTGTCATAAGTTACTGTGGTAAAGAGTCATAATATAACCAAGGGATCGTAAGTGCGTTTAGGTATTTGCTGTTACATCATTGTATGTGAAAAAGCATATGTGTGTCATTTGCACATATTATATTTGCATCAGCGGAACTTCATTAGCTTGAGTTCCAAGAACGTTCGTTCATAAAAGAGCATAATCTGTAAATACTTGTACAATATTTAATCCACACTCTTATCATATATATTTTGCCTTTATGATCAGTGCAGACCCATGATCAGTCTGAACATCTGTGAAGTGTGATCATGATCTGCACTGTTCGCTATTTTCAGTTCGTAAATTTTTAGTTGACATCCCTATGAATTAATGACACTGTCAACTTTAAAAGCTTGACATGCCCACTTCAGACGTTTAGCAGGTTAAGGGTTGCATTCATTATACCTTTCAGATCGCAGACAAGTTGCTCACCTGAGTCTTTGTCTTAGATGAGCTTGCAAGACCCTGCTCTGTTTTTCATATGCATGTCATTTTTAGTACAGCGCAAATGTTTCACCTTTGCAATTCTTTTAACCAAAATACACAGAACGTTACCAACAGTACATCTTTGTTTGTTTCCAGGTTTGGGTCGCAAAAAGTCAAAATCAATGACTAGCCTTGTTTTAGACTGAAAGTTTCATTTATGACTTTAAAATTTGCAACATTCCGTTATTAACATAGACGTTATTTGCAGGGTTTATCATCAATGCCCCGCTCAACAACTATACAGTACCACTGTATGGCCAAAACCTTCAAAGATAAAGAGGGGAAGAGTATCCAGAAGCCCGGTTAGCTCAGTTGGTTAGAGCGTCTGACTTTCAAGCAGAAGGCCGTGGGTTCAAATCCTACTCTGGGTAGATGTTTTGTTATTAAGTTACATCACAGAAAACGTCCATGCACAGTTCCCACACCCACAATATTTACCTACCTTGTTCTAAATTGGCAGCCATTGTGAATTGCAAAACTGATATTATAGGTATGAGACCTACAAATAGTCCCTCCGCGGTCTAATCAAACGTAGTCCTTATTAAGATACATTGTATAGTGCCATTTCCTCCGTGTGTAAGAGCAATTTTCATGGCAGATTGTCTTTTGTTTGATGTTAAGTCGTTTAAAGGACCCACTGCATGTGATTTAATCCATATTACAGGTTTCTATGACCAAATCGGAAGTGACAGCTAAAACGAAAGTAACTATTATTGCGCTTCCACTGCCAGAATATGTTGTTTACAGAACATGTTCCAGTCACTTAACCAGGACTTTCTTGCATCATGGTTAACATGCTGTTTGTTCCCTATTTTTTTTGTATAAAGATAGATCTTAAAAATAAGGATAGTCGTGCAAGACGATGAAGTCTGAAAAACATGACACAAAGAATCTGTATTCAAGCGATTTTATATAGACAACATTGGAGTCCATATTTATAGGATTCAAACCATAAAGCATTAATAGGATTTTTTCTCAATTATGCGATAATTAAGAAAATACCAATAGAAATTATGTGTGATAACCACATATGGCAGCACAGATCAATTAGGTTTGTTAATCTGCTTAGTCTGTAATTGTTTAGTAGATTTTCCCCTATTAACTTTCAGGGAAGTTGCCGTACCATATGGTAGGTAAATTTTGTTAATGTGGGAACTATGTATTAATTGAAACTCTCTTTTCACATTCCAGTTTGTTTCTTCTATTTTGTAATTTCTAGCCGTATAAGCAGCGAAGGTGACTCCATCTAAGAGTATTAATTGTTCTTAATTACATTCATAACTAAATAATAAATTTAAATTATCCCCCTTTATATAAAACTCTTTAGAACAAAAATCAAGATTTTGTCCTCCCATAAACAAATACTTCCATGAAAGTTTTTAAACCAGTAGGTGACAAATGTATGGTTTGCACTACTCAAGTTACTTGTTTTGTCTGGTTTCAACGCCATTTTCTCGACATTGACGACATGCGCATATTTGCCTCCTGCTTCAGCATATTGTAGCGTTTTTACTTACATCAATCGGTTGAAGTAAACTTCAAATGAGACTATAATAATAATAATTATGCCATTATGAATAGTTTCTCTGTTACTAGCTGTTATTTACTCTAATCTTTTTAACAGTACATTATTCTTGTACTAATTGGATTGAGCTATTGACGGCCTGGCAACGCAGGATAAAAATACACATTCAGTAATTTTGTATGATAGTAGTCTATTTAATTTTAAGATCTCCATTTGAATCAAATTCTCCCTTACAAAACATAAATGCTGAAAGCGCTTTTAAGGGCCAATGGTTATATCCAATAAGATTTTTCTCTAAGCGGTAAGATTCTTCAATTACTGTTACGACTGGCAATACCTTCACTTTGGAAAAACAATAACATTTCATACACATTTGAACTTTTCAAGGAAGAGCAGTGCAACCTAAATAATCTCAAACATTTGACTGAAAAGTACAGCTTTTTAAACACAAACTTAAATATGCAACACACATGTAGTTCTTGTTTTCAAGATATTTTTTTGAAACGTTGAAAGACAATCTGTCTTATTCAATAAAGACCTTATAACTATCAATATCACCATATGCAAATTCACGTAAGTAGTATTTGTCAATTATGATTCCGCCCCCCCCCCCCCCCATAAGGGGAAACTCTCCGACTGTCAGCTTTACCTTATCCGCTTTTCATAGTCCAAACTCTTTATTGGATTTCATCGACACTTGGTGGGAATCATTAATTTGCAGTCTAGTTGTGCATATTGTAATTTAGGGTCATATGGTTACAGGTCAAGGTGACATTGGCCAAAAAGTTGAAAATCTTGTCTACTGTTCATCTCCCAAACCCCTTGTTGGATTTTCATTTATAATTTGTAGGAAGAAATAGTATGAAGTCTAGCTGTCAATATAAAAAGGTATGGTCATATTATCAAAGGTCACAGGGGCCTGAAATGTGAAAACTTATTATCCGCTCTTCAACTTATTATCCGCTCTTCAACTTCAAAAGAAAGTTATTCCGTGTGTCAAGGTCAGTCAGGGTCAAAGTGAAAACAAGCTGACCATTATGACCCTATATCGAGTACTAGTGCACTTACAATAGTGTACCTAAGAAAGTCACTTGTTGCTAAAGGGAGTCAGTAGTTGCTAAGGAAGTCACTGGTTGCCAGGAAAAGTCACTGTTTGATAAAGGTCACAAGCTGCTAAGAGCAGTCACGTGGTGCTTAGGTAGTCAATAGTGGCAAGAGGATGCTAAAAGTTGCTAAGGAAGTCACTTGCGGATATGGGAACTTGCTGATTCCTACGGGACTAAGTTGTTGTTAAAGAAAGCATTAGTTCCTAAGGAAGTTTCCTATTCCTAGTAAAGTGACTAGACGTTGCTAGTTGCTATGGAAAAAGTTTGCCTTCTAACGAAGAATGTGTTTGCTTAGAAATTCACTGGTTCATAGTGGAAGTCACTGGTTGCCAGGGGAACTCACTGATTACAAGGGGACTTAGTTGTTGCTAAGACAGTAGCTGGTTATAGAAGGATGCACTTTCTCTTAGGAGAAGTCACAAGATAAGAAAGTCAGTGATTGCTAGTAAGTCACTGGCTGCTATATGAAGTCATTGTGAACAAGGTGTTTCCTATAACTCTATAAACAGACAAGGAATCGCCAAATCGTGGTCAATTAAGATCCCAGGGGCATGCTAGACAATGTTACATGCTAAATATCTAGGTTCTAGGTCATATGGGCTTTGAGGAAAATATTTTTTATTTAAAGTTTTTCTTAAATAAATCTATATAAAACAAGTAACGCCGGGATGGGTAATTTTAACCAAACTTCGAAACACTTTAACTTTTGAATACTACGGGCCTGATTTAAATACACTTGGTAGGGGCCAACAAGACCGTGCTACATACCAAATAGCTTAGCTCTAGACCTTGTGGTTTTGAAGTAGAAGAATTAAAAACAATTCCGCTTATAAGTTTTCATAAAAAACAGTGACCCAATGAGTTTGGTCAATTTTAACCACGTGGACATGATGGGAACAATATTAGAAGAAGTCCACTAAAGAATGCTACATGTCAATATCTAAGTTATGAGCTTTGAGAAGATTGTTAAAGATTTAAATATATAATTCTATTTAAAAAGTGACCCCGGCAGGGGCAATTTTGACCCTTGAGGCATGATTTTAACAAACTTGGTGGAAGCCAACTACACAATGCTTGGTACTGAATATCTTAGTTCTAGACTTTGTGGTCTTTCAGAGAGAGATTTTAAACGTTTTTCCTATATAAGTCTATATGAAAATCAGTGATCCCTTAGGTGTAGTTAATTTTGATTCCGGTGTCACGATGCGGGAAAATCTAATAGACAATGCTACATATCAAACATCAAATATCCAAGTTCTATGTATTTTGGTTTTGGGGGAGACGATTATTAAAGTTTTTAAAATACAAAAAGCCTATGTAAAATCAAGTGACACCGGAAGGGGCAATTTTTACCCTAGGTGCATGATTTGGACAAATTTGGTAGAGGCTCACAAGGCAATGCTTCATGCTCAACATCTAAGCTCAACATCTAAGACTTTATGTTTCTGCAGAAGAAGATTTTAAAGAAAAATTCCAATATAAGTAATGAAAACCAGTAATCCCATGGATGAGGTCATAAATTACATTAACATTTTTATCTAAACTACTTATCGTTTATTTTAATCTTCTGTATTTGAGAGCGATGCAGACTGCACAGAAAACCACATCATGGTTTTTACAGAACATTTTTATCACTTTTCCGTGGTGCTCGTCGCACACATCGGAAGGTAGTTCAGCTGAGGAGTTCCTTTCTTGCTTTTTTCCTTGGCCAAACATCTTCGAACCGTTGTCGACAACGTAGTGATCCCTCGTGAATTTGTTGTGATCTGTCAAACATTTGTGACAGTAGATATCTGACAGTGAACACTGGTAGACAGGTTCTGTATTTTTGCCCTCGTCGGAACAAGGCGAACACGGGTGGTCGTGTATCTCGTCCGATGCTTTTATTTGTGGACATTCTAAATTCCTATTGTACATGTAACCAGACCCGATTTTAAAAATGTTAAATCTTACAATTAACTCCGTTGTGCTTGTACATATGAACCTAGGCTTTACATACCACTTTTGAAAGCCAATACTTCAGGGTTTACTTCATGGTCGATAGATTAAGTATAAAAAAATCACTTAATAGCTTACTACCAACGTCTGTAAAATGAAAGCTAAGAATTGCTTTAAAGTAGGGGACACAGTAGTATTTTGCTGTTTTTCCTATAGAATGTTATGTATAAAATCTAACACAAACAACATCTTGATACCGTTTCAAAACAACTTTCGATATAGATGTAACAATGGCGGTTCAGTGTCCGTGCGTCCGTGCGTGCGTCCGTGCGTCCGTTCGAGTATATCCGGGCTGTAACTAATTCATGGATCAAGGGATTCTTAAATAACTTGGCACAAACGTCCACCATCATAAGACGCAATGTCATGCGCAAGACCCAGGTTGCTCGACGTCGTTAAAATGACGTCATAAATGTTTGCTTTCGGATGACGTTTCCCGCGAAATTCAACATTTTAGTGAGACAAGCTCAACAAAAAATAGAGTTTTAAATATAAAATAAACAGAAAAATTGTTGGTGTCGATGTCAAATCACGATAATTTCACTCGTGAACACCAAAAGTAGTTATGTTCACTCGTGGCTGCGCCACTCGTGAAAATATCACTTTTGGTGCCCACTAGGTGAAATTTTATCGTGACCTTACATCGAAACTAACAATTATCCTCTATATAATTAACTAGAAACATGAAATAAATAGCATTTTTTTGGCGCACACTGCTCTTTAACAAATTGACAGAACGTCAACAAACTTTAGACAAATGTTTATTTAAATGAAAAGTTGTGCACCTGCTTTTGGGTTTTATGTTATGGTTCTCGACTCAAGATAGAAGTGAACCATAACATGATTTTTCAGCAGGCTCTTGAGTCCGGAATTTGTGTCCGCTCAATATCTCCTGAACCACGTGATGGATTTGAATGAAACTCAATTGCCAAATGTTCACATCATTATTGCCTTTTAGAAATCCACGCTGTGCACCGTTGAGAGAAAACTACACTTAGTAACATTAATTCCTTCAATGTTCATAATTGCGGCGGGGATATAGATGTCTTTTAGACTGACTTGTTTCGAAATTATATCACATTGGCTTCCCCTTGCAACACATTTATTATATAATAAGCGTGTTGTTTTTAGCTCACCTGCCTTTGCCAGGGTGAACTTTTCTAATGGATGATTGTCCGTCACCATTTTGATTCAAACGACATCTCCTCTGAAACCAGTGGGCCAATGTTTACGAATCTATTGAGGGATGTTCCTTGCTTAAAGCTCTACCAAAACTGTTCAAAGAATTCCATTTCATTGCATAACTTTAGGTTAATTTACAGAATGTCAAAAGTTTCAAAGATTTTCTAGTCACGTAATGGCTCTTTAAGGGCAAAAGACATAACACAAACCAAATGTAACATCAAACACAACTGAAGTATTGAGCAAATACTTCATATATGAGTAGAGAATAAGGTGCCCTATTACATAAATTCTGTTTAGAAGATACTTATACAATATTTTGCGAGAGAACTTCAATGCATAATTTTTTTTTAAAATTGCATTGGCTCAAATACCCTTTTCTAACAGCAGTAAAATAAGTACAGATAAAAAACTCTAAATTATATTGGTGGCATTGTCTCAAATTTCTATAAATGTTCGTAAATCTGTCCTTTTCGACTGGCAATTTATGATTAAAACATCTAAATTTTACGTTTCATAAACTATGTCACATGGTTGCGGTCAAGGTCAGAGGGACCTGAAACCTGTCTGGTAACTGAAGAGGACCCATAGCCTATAAATGATACTATTTTGAAAGCATTTTATTCGGCTATCGAATACTAGTACTTCCTTAATTGCTTTACGAGTTATTGAATCTAATCTTTGTCTACCGAGAAACTAGACTTTGTCTTCATATTATGCATCATATCTTGAATTTTCCATATTAACCAGTTTGCCGCCGAAATAAATAAAAGATGTTCTGTTCGCCAAATAAACGCAGCTTGCATAAACTATGTGTTTTATGAGAGGCACAGTCACATTTGCTCGAGAGACCATGTTTATTAGAAGGTCACGTGCATTAAGAGAGCAGTTTATGTGAAACCAAGTTGGAAATTTAAGAAGGAATTATGATGAATTAAGAGACCGTTTCATTATAAGACAACTTTGTTAATTTCCCAGAGGTCTTTGTCGCTGTCTGAAGAACTCGATTCCTGAAATGAAGTCTCATTCAGGCACCTTTTTTGTTATTTAAAACAACATTGTTTAATGGAAATGCATATGATACTGTCGCTAAGTAAACATAATATCATTCAAACAGTAATCATATTAAAAATTAGAATTTTTCTAGAACACTGGTTAAATCGTTCAATGCAAAACGAATTAGGTCTCGTAGTAAACATAAACGGACCTACTCAAATTTATAATACAAATTGTGTGTATGCATGTACTCTCTCGTACTTAGGGAAACGTTGTTTGGTCTGAAATCGTATATTTATACACACTTTTCCCTTTATTAAGAACCGAAACGGAAATGTAGGTTCGAGTCTTGCCCTCTTGGCTCTCTTGAGCTCATAGTGCTGATGGATACATTTTAGGAACGGCGAATGTTCGTTAGCAGTTGCTTTAAACGACATTTCCTCCTTCAGCATTTGGCCAATATAAACCAAACTTCACAGAAAATGTCTCTTGGTTGGTCTACTCTCAGGCTCCTTTAAATGGGCCCAAGCAAAACTATTGTTACCATCGCAACCAAAGGTAAAAAAAACCACGATTTTCTTATCAGAAACTACATGCCATATTTCGAAACAATTTTACGGACATGTCCCATGACTCTAAATTCCTTCTTGAATCGTCAAAATATGGCCGCCAGAGGACGGTGTTTTACCCTTTTTTATTTTGCTGTAACATGATTGCGACTGTATTGAATAATGAATGTTCTGTTCGACAAGTAAACGTGCTTTGCATAGATGTGTTTTTCTTTGCAAGGTACTGTCAAACTTGCTAGAGAGACCAAGTTTGTTAAAATACTATGTGCATTTAGAGAGCAGTATTTGTGAAACCATGTAGGTATTTTAAGAAGGAATTATGCAGCATTAAGAGACCGATTTATTTAGAGAACCCTTTTTCATAGAAATGTTTTATAACATTATTCACATTTTAATGAATTTCATGGCAACTAATCAGAGTTTCCTTTGTTAATATTCGTTGACATCTAAGTTCCCAAGTGAATTAACCCAACTTGCTGGCACTAAGACTTAAAGTTTGTCTTCATCGACTTCCGTATTTCTATTTATCGCTTGCTTCAAGTCTTCTTCGCTGTCTAAATCGCTGTCTGAACTCGACTTTCTTGTATTTCGAATGCCCTAAAATGTAGACAGAAAATTATCTTTTTAGAAGATTAACTAAGGTATTTGTTTGGGTTTTTTAACATCATTGTTTAATGGAAAAACGCAAGACACTGTTGAGATATTGTCGCCTAGTAAACGTTATATAATTTAGCAAGTTGTAACTACATTGTATAATCACAGTATTAAGGAGCGATACATAATCTCAGTTGCTCAGAGATAAGAAACATGCAAGGTATCCGCTTTTATATTTTTTCTTACCACCGTCCGATCTAGTTTATTGCGTGTACATTTTGAATAACCAGTATATCTGGTTAATCAAAGCACTAAGGGTACTGTAGGGAAGCGAAACGAAAAAATGTTGACCTTCTGACATATTTTCTTGTTTTGAAACTACAACAATGAAATTTGGACTCTATGGATAATTTTGCACGCATATTTCAATTTTGACCTTGCCATTGATCTACTGAAAAGAAACCATGTCCGAAGGACGGTTTATGATACAACAATTTCAACAGATTTCCTGCGTACATACAATATCTACGTTGTGCAGTTGTAACACGAGTTATAATCTTAATAATGAGAATGCGACTAAGTTTCATCAATGAAATGCATGTGTATGAATATCACGTTATCAAAACTGTTTATTGCAGAGGTATCTTTCACAAAACGTTTCATTTTTCTTCAAGTTCCACAATCATACATGCATAACTCTAATCGCTAATAGAGAAAGGCAAAGTGTGCATTTAACAATGATTCAGCGTTATAACCTTGTATGTCGTGGTAGTAGTAGTGCACTGCCACTTATTTGTTTTGTTTGAAATGGGTCGTCTCACCGCTGCATTATACAAAAAAAAAATAGCATTTTATTGGCTATGATAATCACATATTGATGGTCATGCAGTCAGATTCAAAGATAACTGGAGTATGGAAAGTGACCAACTTGTCGTCATAATTTTATCACCAGGTGCATCTTAGTCCAAGGACCATACAGCAATCGTACAAAATGTATGGTTGTCATCCAAGCATGTTCTGAACATTTCAAATATTTCAGTAAATAGCCTTCAATATACAAGATATAAATCTTAACATAATGAAAATCAAGACTGTGCCGAAGTTATCAACTCGTATGACCGTAGATGCACTGTATTGATAAAATTATGCCGGCCAATGGAGGGTCCTGGCTCTGTCAGACAATATCATTCAAATTGGTATTTGTAGTTATAGTAGTTAGGTAATGTTTGTACTTTTAATGAAAGCTCAACAGCTAGTTCTATGCCACAAATGAACTTCGAGTAACCAAACAAACTGGCGTATACAAGTATATGCAAAAGGGATTAATCCTATATATCACTTCGTGTATGTTGAGATAGAGAAAATGTGTTTCATAATATCAAAAGATCTGTGCTTGTTGTACATTGTACATCACTCTTGAATTTCACTTTAAATAGGGTACACAAGGGAGTTGCTGTTAATATGCTTTAACTAGGGATTAAAGAGATATTGTCACACTTAATTATAAATAGATGCATTACTATATTCTTTTGATGCAAAGTACAACATAGTCATGATTTTTTACAAATGAAATTAAAATCGTACTAAAGTCATTAAGAAAAATGATGTCTGTTTTAGATAATAGGTTTAAAATTTACAGATGTTTGGTTCAAACAGACTTGTATTCCGTAGTATCACTTTCACTTTGTTTTAATATGATGGGAATATACAAGCTGATCAAAAGATTTCCTGATTGCTGTATTTGAAATATTTACTTCTGTTATCTCTGTGTTTTAGCATTTAAACAGCAACTGTCACTTGAGAATACCTGTTATCTTCAAATCAATAAAATATTTGAAACTACCCGAGTTACATTGTTCATTAATCACCAAACAGGCAATGTGTTCCAACACAGCTATCAACCCAACAGTATTAGAAAGTTGCCAGTGTTATACGATGGGTAAAAGTCTAGTGCTGTTCATTTCCAGCGAACTGCCCACGTTTGAGTAACTGAAATAATGTTCAAATGGAGCTTGATCCCAAAGAAAAAAAAACCATAATGGCACCTATCACTTCTCTGTTGTGGTACAACGTAAATTTCTATTGAATAATAATTACTAACCTAGTATTGCTAAAACAGTTTGATTGCAGTATGCAGGACAGCACTTTCATACAATGTACATGTAGTAGTTAAAATTTCTTTTAATCCTCACAGTTGATGACAGGATAAGTTTTGGCACTGTTTGCCTATCAATGTATCTGTTTAAAGCCATATTTAAGCAAAGGTTTTGAGTATTTAAATGGAACTTGCTTGAAATCTTTTCTACCACAAGCCTCGGCTTGATGTCCTTTGCAATACTGGAGTTACGGATTTGAAAAAAATCCTATAAATTATATTTAAAAATTATAAAATTATTGTTTCCGTAAAAGTTGTGGAATTAAATTTCATTTGACATAAAAAAGATCAGTTAATGACTTTCTACCAATGACTGTAAAATGAAAGTTATTGCTTAAAGATAGGCGACATGTATTGTTTTGATGTTCTTCCTATAGAATGCATGTATATAGTCTTTCGGAAGCAACATCTATGATATAGCTAAAGTATTTAGTGATAAAGCGATATTTGGCACTGCAAGTTCCGTTCAGATTCTTGTTGAGTACCAGAATTATGGCCCTTTGTATCTTTCTTACTTTCTTACATATCCCATACAGGAACTTTCAAAATCATTTTCTTCGAGTTACCGGGACGTTCATATAGGCACTTGTTCTGACCAACTAATTAGTATCAAGCAAAATATTGTGCATATTGATACATATATTTCTTTTTTGTTGTTTTTGGAAAACGCTCGTTTCGAATGCAATGTAATAAAATTTACATTTAATTGTTCAGCACAGAGCAAGTTTGTTGGATTTAAGTATTTCGTGATACATTGTGTTAACAGTTTGACAAAAGTTGACAAATTCAGAAGATGTTAAGTTATTCCTTGCTTTTTTATATAGCACCAGTACAACTTGATTTAGTCAAAAGAAAGGCATTCGGTTTGGCGTACTGCTCTTTAAGTATGTGGCATATAGTCACTCAGCTATACACATATGTTTATTGGAATGAGGAGTAGCGAAAGTGGGGTTTAGTTTTTTATTTCGGATCAGTAACACAGTCTTGACCCTTGACTTAATAAAGACATTCTATTTTGCAAGTTAGTGGCACACACTGCTCCTTTATAACTATAACGTGTGTCTCTAAAGTTTCAGAGAACTGACAATTAGCTGTCGATTATTCTAATCTTAATTACCGTACCTTATTCGTGTATTCATTTGACTGATCTGGTAACGTAGGATAAAAATACAGAAACTCAGGTTACACAACAGGTTTTATTTATTCCGTAATTCTGAAACATAGTTATAATATTCAATAGTAGGTTCTCCGTCACAACCATATTTAATCTACGAATTCTCCTTTCAGCAAAATAACTGGAAGTGCCTTCTAGGGCAAATAGTTCTGTCCAGTTAGGTTTTCCCTAAACGGTAAGAGTCTTCAATCACTGTATGCACTAAAACAATTATATGACTGTGTCGGAGCTAAGAAACACGGTAAAAAGTAATGATAAATACATACATGTATCAAACGTTTTGATTCTTTTGGTAAATAAAGGTTTTAAGCGTTTTTAGTTTCATCGATTTAAGTAAAATAATTGTCTATATTTACTGTATATATATGTGTGTTTAAACAAACACTAGTTAAGACAAATGTTACTTATAAAGCAATTGTTACAATAATAGAAATCAAGAAATAAACATCTTTTTAAATTAGTACATATATAGAATTATTATTTGAAGTACACATTGTATGATATGAATTAAACGTCAACAATTTCACTAAACTTTATAATCATTACGACATAAACACTTAATTATTAAAGTGATATTACCGTTAAAAAATCCAATATCATTTTAAATAAAACATTAATCAGTGATTTATACTCCTAGAAAAGTAAACAGTGCCATAGTTATAACCAAAAAAATAAAGATCTTTATAACAGTTTACTTTAAATATACACGAAATCTGTAACAATCTTTTTTGACTATCCTAGTCAAAAATAAGTTCACCCTTTCGGTTATGTATATATATTAATTTGTATCTGTCAATGACAGAAATAACTTGGTAAAAAGTTATGTTTATATGTTTTTAAAGCATCCACTGTGTTTTCAGCATCATTCTTGACTATCACCCAATATGACCATTTTTAAGGGTAATAGAACTTTAATACGGCATTAACGACATTAATATTACAAACAATAACATTTCATATTCATTTGAAAATTTACAAGAAGCTATATACATTGTACCATTTCAGTGCAAGCTAAATTTTCTAAACGTTCGACTAAAAGGTACAGCTAATTTCACACAAACGTACATCTTAACTATGCAACATACTGTAGTTCATATTTACAACATATGGTTCTGAAACGTTAATCTGCCCGCTCCAACAAAGACCTTAACTTTCAACATTACCATATTCAAATTCACCAGTTGGCTTTTATCGTTTCATCCATATATGTCACATGAAAACGGACAAGGTCAGAAGTACCTGAAACTTGAGAATCTTGACTGGTAGTTTTGAGAAGCCTTTAGCCTGTAAATGATTTTGTTTTTGACTGTCGAATTCTAGTACTTTTTTTATTGAATCTTATATTCATGTAGCGGAAAATTATATACATTCGTCATATCTTGATTTTTCTATAACAAGTTTGCCGCTGTAATGAATAAAGAATCTTCTGATCGCCAATTGAACGCGCCGTGCAAAAGCATGTGTTTTCTGAAAGGTACAGTCAAATTTGCTCTGGAGACCAGGTAAACCATGTTAAACTTTTTTCGTTAAACTTTTTTCAGTTTCCCTGAGGTCTTCATCGCTGTTTGAAGAACTCGATTCCTGAAATGTAGACAGAAAATATTTTTGTTGGAGTCTGCTTATTCAGGCATTTTGTTCTGTTTTCAAACAACATTGTTTAATAGAAACAAACAGGAAACTATTCAAATTTGTGTGTGTATGCATGGAGTCGTTCGTACGTAGGGAAATGTTTTCCCTTCGTTAAGCATGAAGAAGATAGCCTACGCCACTTGGGTACAGAGTCAGAGTGAATTGTATGTACACTCTAGTATGTCTAGTTCAGGTATATAGATTGCTGTTGTTGCATTTCAAAAGGTAAGAGGGATAATCTCGATGGAAAAAGACATTTGCTCAAAGACAAGAAAAGTTCATACCAAATCGTGTTCATGTTTGCCGTAACAAGTTTGCGGCGGTACTGAATAATGAATGTTCTGTTCGCCAAACAAATGCGTCTTGCATTAATATGTTTTTCTTTGAAAGTTACAGTCAAACCTGCTCGAAAGACCACGTTTATTTAGAGACCAGTACTGCGAAACCAAGTTGGTAATCTAAGAAGGTATTATGTTGCATTAAGACTTAAGAGATCGATTTATTAAGAGATCACTTTTGCAACTCCACATGTATAATATCACAGAGATGTGTTTAACATTATTCACAAAACAATGCATTTGATGGAAATTTTTCAGGATTTCTTTTATCATTCACATTTCCATGAATTTTATAGAAACCTTCCAGTATTTCTTTTGCTATTTCAGATAAATATGATCTCAGTTTTGGAGTTCTATGAAATGTAGACAGAAAATTAGTGTTGGAGTATGTTTATTAAGGCATTTTGTTTTGTTTTTCAAATCAGTATTGTTTAATGGAAATACACAGGAAACTATCGAGGTATTGTCGCTAAATAAAAGTTATATATACTTAAGGACAAAAGTTCTGTCCGGTTCAAAATTGTTTAATTAAATTTTAATTGTACTGTACATTGCTTTTCATTTTTTATTTGCAAACTTATGTTTTGAGAGTTCTTGCTACATTACAAGGTGTTAAGAGTTCTATACAAAAACATTCAATCAACCGTGACGGCATCAACCATGAATTTCACATGTTTCTAAATTGTATGTACATGAAGCTTATAATCACAAAAAATGTCAAGTGAATTTTGTTACCAAAGGATAGTCCTATTGAAAGACGTAAAAAGCTTGCAAGATAGCAAAATTTGCGCGTTTTATGTCGGCTGGAGGACAGTGAGCATACAACACATGTTGCACGTGCGTTAAACGCCCACGAACATTCTATTTGACGCCACACATGACAAACAATGAAAATGTGTAAATTGACTCGAAAATGATGATATTCTTATGCTTTTCTAATTATGAACAAAATACCAAATTTCAGTTTTTGTATTTCTTTAATTATACCGGACAGAACTTTTGTCCTTAAGTATATTTTAAACAGTAATGATATTAATAGTTTGAATTTTTCTTGAACACTGGCGAAATCGGTTGATGCAGGAGTGAGGTATTTCAATACAGGCAAAGATTGGCCTATCTGTGACGGCTGGTTATAATAGGTACTTGAGAGTATGTAGGCTGTTCCATTGTCAAAGTAAATATAGATCCGTTGACGGAAGTCAACAGTCGACGTTCTGACGCTGAAGCAACCTTATATTTGATTTATTTAGTTCAGTTACAGTTGCGAGGTACACGGATGCCTTATAGTGATCAGTAAAAAGATCAAAAGACTCAGGCTTCGTAGTAAACATAAATTGACCTACTCAAATTTTAAAATACAAATTGTGTGTATGCATGGACTCGTTCGTACTAAGGGAAGCGTTGTTTGGCCTAAGTCACTTGGGTAAAGAGTCTGACAGAATTTTATGCACAATCTAGTACGTCTTGTTCTGTTATATCTATTGCTGTTGTTGCATTTCAAAATGTAGTTGGTATAATCTCAGTGTAAAGCGCCACTTGCTCGAAGATAGGAATAGGTCATGCAAAATCGCGTTAAATGTTTTTAGGACGTAAAGTTTGGAGGAATTAACCTTCTTTAGAATAAAAGGCTATCTGGTAAATTAAAGCACTGAGAGTACCGTAGAGAAGCGAAACGAAAATGTAGGTTCGAGTCTTGCCTTTTTAGATCATCGGATACATTTTAGATTCGTTCGATGTCCATCCGTCCGTCTGTCCGTCAACAGCTCAGCACTTGGCCAATTTCAAGCAACCTTATATTTGATTTGTTTATTTCAGTTAGGTTGACGAGGTACACAGATGCTTATGAGTAATCAGTCAAAGGATCAACAGACTCGATGTCTCGTAGTAAACACAGACTTGCCTATTCAAATTTTAAAATACAAATTTGTGTGTATGCATGGACTCGTTTGACCTTAGGGAAACGTTGTTTGATCTGGAATCGTATGTTTACACACAAGTTTCCCTTTATTAACACTAAAAACATAGCCAAAATAATGTATTATGCCTGAAACACATAGCCTAAGTCACTTGGGTACGGAGTTAGAATGACTTTTGTGTACACTCTAGTACGCCTTGTTCTGGTATATCCATTACTGAGGTTGCATTTCAAAAAGTAGTAGGCCTACCTATAATCTCAGTAATAAGGAGCGATAAATAATACCACTTGCTCAGAGATAAGAAACATACAACGTTTCATATTTATGTAATGCCACATCGCGATCTACACTCAACAACTTTTCTAAGTATACACCACAATTATAGGTAATATCAAAACCATTTTTAAAGATACGCTCATGAAAATTGGTCAACAAATTATTAGATTTATTCTTCTAATATTCAGTATAAAGTTGATAAGAATGAATGGCAAATTAATTGTCTTACAGAGTTTACATCACCGCACACCTTAATGTGAAATTCACAAAATCGTAAATTACGGTAATTATCAATTTGTTCCAAATTATTTAGAAAAGTTCCGTTTTTGTTACAAAAAACGGTTTTTAATACCAATTCCAGATACATTATTATCCTACCTTGATCAAAATATCCTCCAAACACTAAATTTGATGATGGATTTGATCTTTCTAACCTTACTGGAATGTCTTTTCCATGCATTTATCCAATAAACCTTGTTAATTGATTCCATACAGTGCTGTTTTTTCTTTAAGTTTAAATTTGTACACACCAAACTGACCATGAGTGATCAATGAGAAATACCGAATACAAATTCTTAAACACGGGTACGTCGAAGCGACAAATGAGTTGAAAATCTTCATCCGGTTGAAATGCAGTTGAGGATTAAAATCAGTTAAAACTGTCAAAATTCCTTTTACACTTTACATCTGCCCAAGAACATCTTCTTAAAGGATTTGAATGAGCAAACATTGCCACAAGTCTGCTAATTTTATATCAGTGAATCAAACACAAGTGTCTGTTTTACGCGCACATTGATCACAGTCTGGTAATTTTGACGTTTTTGTGACTTTTGAATATTTGGGTTACTGTGTTTAAAGCGCTGCAGATCATAGTGTTTGGTACCTATCTTTATAACTCTGATGGAATGTTAAATATCTATCTTTGATCTTAGGATTTTGAAATATTCATCAAAATATCTTAAAAATTGAATAAACTACAAGACTTCTTTTAGGCGTATACTTAGAAAAGTGGTTGAGTGTAGTTTATTTGCACGTATATTTTGAATACATTTACCTATCTTTCTGGTTAATCAAAGCGCTAAGCGTATAGTTGGGAAGCGAAACGGCGAAAAAGGTTCGAGTCTTGCCTTTTTAGCTCACCTGAGCACGTAGTGCTCATGGTGAGCTTTTATGACTATTGGATGTCCGGTCGTCCGTCTGTCCGTCAACACTTGCTTCAAACGACATCTCTTTCTACACCACTTGGCCAATTTCAACCAAACTTCTCAAACATCGTACATTGTGCAGTTTTAGCACGAGTTATAATTTAATAAACGCGGCTTAGATTTATCATTGAAATGTATGTATATGAATATCACATTAGTAAAACTGTTTATTGCACACTTTAACTTTCACAAAACGTTTAATTGTTCTTCAAATGGACCGTTCTAGTTTTCTAGGATAAATTTTAAAGACTTCCTAAGCCTATTGTTAAGCGATTACTTTCTCTTCACGGCTAGGTCAACTGCTCACAAACAGTATCACCAACAAACGCACCTGTTCGTTTGTGCAAACCAGGTCAGCCACCAGACACGTGATGTCCCAATGTGGCCATTAGATAATCCAGCAAATTAATCTAAATATTATTGTAAACACTGGAACCATCCATTCCTAAATCAACAAAAACCATACCTTGTAAGGTTTGTATGCTGTTGCAGTAGTAAGGTGCCGCGGTGGCGTTCTTGCGTTTGAAATGTATCGTCTCACCACTGCATTATAGAAAAGAAATAAACAGTTTATTGGTTAATTATAATCACATACAGATTCTGTCGATTTGGCTTTATGCAGACAGATTATTGTGCAAATCAGTACACTTGACCTTTGCATTCTGATAACACTTTTCTGCTGATAATGTTTAAACATAGCCTGAAGAGAAATGCGTACAATGTACGAATCATGGATTGTTTCGATATCTACGCAATCGGAAAAAGTTCAAATCTGAACAAACACGTATAATTTTTTAACACAAAACGTATAACCTGGTTCGGACAGACTGAGGATTCGGAATGCATAGTATTCTCATTTATTCCTTGAAGTCAAATATTTTAGTTACATGTACATTCAAAGACACTTTTGAACAACTCCCATATTGTATTCAAACTTAATCGATCCGAGGTCAACTAGGTTACAAATAGAAAATGTTTATCTGATTTAATTTTAAAAAAAGCACAACTGCTATAATCAGAAATTCCTTTCATGTAGAGTATGAACATTCTTTTTAAAGCAATAACCGAAATTTTATTTTGATTATTTAAAAAAAATATATAACCAGTCATAAGATGTTTTGAGTAAAGATCTAACTATGGTATCAGAATTATGGGCAAAACTGATTAATATACATATCAGTTATAACATCATACTGTCAAGATTTTATGTATATATATATATTTACGAAAACAGTTCCACCCCACCGAGGCGTTACTATTGAAGGAATCATCTTCATTTAGGCATGATTGGTAGAGAGCCATGAGATAATAATTTACGTCAAGTAAAATTAAATTCTTGCCACTAGTTTCAGAGAAGAAATCTGTTAAAGTTTCTACACATACATGTAATATATATCCAAAATAGCCCTGCTTACTGGGGATCTTTTTAAAGGAATCAAATTCATTAAGCATATGATAGAGTCATATCGTGATCATATTTATCGAATAAAATTAAATTCTAACCACTAGTTTCAGACAAGAAGACATTTAAAGTTTCTATGTAGATTATATAGAGACAGTAGTCCAATCCCACTGAGGGCTTTAGTTTAAGGGATTGACTGCAGTTAGCAATTTTGTAGTGTCATAAAATTATCCGATTTGTCAATTAAATTGTTATTACATGTATTAGGCTTAAAAAATATGTGTGGTTCAGGTAACCCGATCGACCCTATTTTTTGCGCCGACCCTAGAACTTTTATCGATTTTTGGAGGTTTCGATTTTTCAAAAAATTAGTGTTTTGTAACCTTGAACGAAAAGAATTGAGTACGAAACTGAAACGCTTCGAAAGCGTCTATCGATCGTTAAAACAAACATGGCGGCGGCCACAGTGTTCGCCGTGACGGTAGAAAAATGCGTACATGGCCCTTCAAAACGAATTATGAAGGCAGTCATCAACTCATCTACCGTCGGGGAAGTTTTTGCCGAAATTCACGAGGGGAATTTGGACTCGAAGACTGATGGTTTCACTTGTATGGCCCATCGGGAAATGGGTGACGAGAATCCATTTTAAGTATAAACAAACACGACAAACAACGAATTTTAATATTTCAGTATTGCTGTCCCCAAGTACATAGTGTAAAATCCTCGTATAAACAGACTGTCAAATCTTAATTCCAGTCAGACCTGTTAACATCGAATTTGATCCCAGTAAGTTGGTCATCTGTTTTTCCCAAGCCAGTGGGGAAATTGTAGAATATGCACTTGCTGCAGTTCCCTGTAGACTTGATAGATCTATTTCTCAGTGAAAGCTACTCTGACGCAATTTTTTGATGGTTTCTGGTGCTTTGAGAATGTAATATGCCCATGCACCATATTAAAAACTCAACCCATTCAATCTTTTTTACTTGCCATTAAACAGGCTGGGTAAATATTGCCGATAGAGGTACATACCCCAATCGGGGTATAATACCCCGATCAAGGTATTTTGAGAATAAAGAAATGTGTGACAACTAAAAGAATGCCACTAAGAATTATTGCATATATTGATGAGATGTTTTCAATGTACATATAGCACACATTTGTAACCACCTACATCTGTACCAATTTGCGTCTGAACAAAAGAAAAGAAAAAAAGCCCTCCTACCTACCCTATTTTTTTACCAATGTTACCTGAACCACACATTGTTTTAGTCTTACCAGTAGTTTCAGAGAGGATTTTAAAATGTTCTACACAGAATATATACAGAAAACAGTCGCACCTACCGGGGCCTCATTTCTAAAGATATCAAACTCATTTTAGCAAAATTGGTAGAGAGTCATGAGGTGATCATATTTATCAAATGAAATTAAATGCTGACAAGTAGTTTCAGAGAAGATTTTCTATATAGATTATATGATCCACCAGAATAGGGGCATCTTTTTATGAATCAACTTCATTTTAGCAATTTTGAAAGAGAGTCATTGGGTTATAATTTGTGACAAACAAAATTAAATTATGATCAGAGGTTTCAGAGAAGAAGATTTCTTTCATTTTGGATGCATATCAATGAGAATTTTCCATAGATCAAATTTCTGTTAGCAAGACTTTGTTTTGAAATAGGTCAATGTCAAGTTTGAGGCGTTACACGTAAAATTCGGCTTTGTTAATTTCGTAGATTTATTACTTAATAGAAATTTCACCAATGATCAAATATGTCATAGTTCTGGAGTAGCCTAGCAATATATCTTTGACGATGCAATTTTTTATGTTGGAGTATGTTGAAGGCTGCTTTTGCCAAGACTAGAGAGAACAATAGAGATGGACAAAGGATTAGTAATTTTGATATTTCAGTAACCGATTAAACATGTACGTGCGAAACAGATTCTTTACAGTGTATGGACAAACAAAGCGATTGAAAAAAAATCGCAAATATGTCAAGGCGGGGGACTAGAAGTGAAATTCCTCGAATGGATCTTGTCTGAATACAGAGTGCAGTAAAAGGGAACAGAAGTGAGAAACAAAAACATGATAGTGAAAAAAACGAAAATATGAAGAATCTGAGAAAATGAATACACAATCTAAAATTGTCCAAATGATTCCACAAAGAGCAACAGTCAATACAGAGGAAAGTATTTCAAAATGTAGGGAAAATCAGGAGGAAGGTTTAGATACCAATTTGATTTTTTTTTAATTTTAAAATTTTGATGAAAGCAGTAACAAGATTTGAGAAGAAATTAAATAAGCTTAAATTAATCTTACATCAACAAAGCTTTAGAAAAACGATTAGAGGGTTTAGTGAGTGAAAAGGAGTTTAATGACAAACTTGATGCGTTCAAAACAGACATACGTCATCCATTTGAATTAGAGGCAGACACGTTATATGAACAGATAAGATCCAAGGTATGAAATATACAGAATCTGAAATCGAGCAGTTAAAAAAGGAGTGATATGATGGCAGGAAATAATAAACTTAAACAACAAAAAAGGACCTAAACCGTAAGAAAACTCTGACAGACTCCAATATAGTAAGTTTCAGAGCAGAATAGTGCCATTTCGTCGTCCTTGCTTATTTCTGTATCATTTAACTGTTGCGAGACTAAACTGGGTGCATTCAAAACAAATTTCCACCCTTCAGCTTAAGTGATGCAGTTTTCTTACTCCAATTTTAGTGTTTGGTCTGGCCTGTCTTGTTGAAGCTTGATGTTGTTTCCTTTAAAAGTGTTTCCGACCTCCCCTGAATTCTGACAACTGCTCCTGAAGCTCTTACCAGTCATAACCCCAGCATGGCATGTAGTCTGTCTTCGACCATCGAGTGGTAAATTTGTGGGTAGCTTTTAGAATGGCCATATTGACGTCCATTGCGGCTTGAATATGTCATTGACACGTTAATGTCTGGAAATATCATCAGTAAATTCTTTGTATGAACTTCACTTTGCTCGTTTGCAGTTCCATAGAAAGAAATTAAGCCATTGTCTGGCTATAAACTACATGGCGAGGTAAACAGGAGGCCACTGTCTCCCAGTGTTCCACCTACTTCCCTTGCAACATGACTGTGTGTGTCTTCTGTACAGTACCAAGATCAGAAGTAGGAAAAGTATACCAACGTTTTTTTGTTGAACAGTAGGATGCTAGCGACATGAAATTGTGTTTGAACTGTCGGTTATTAGGTCATTTTCCGTTAATTGAGAGCGCATATGACAAGAAAGTTGGCGTCGGCAACAGGCATGCTATCCATGGATAGATGTCTATCATTTGAGCAAAACGGGTTGATCAAATTCATTGCTCCATCTAAGGCAAAAACTCTGGCATTTGGAGTCATCTATGCAAAGGTTTGTTTGAATTACGCAATTACTGCTATAAACCTATATCAGGATTCTGCTTTTCTTTCTAACCTATCGCAACGGAAGCCTTGACAGAACCGACCTTGATATTGAAGATACCATCTGCATCCATATGAATAAAACCGCTTGACTTGTCTTTTTCATGTGATTTTGTAGATTTCCTATCTCGCCGTCTGGTTCTTCTTTGAGATGGTTGCGCTACAGTAGCCTTCTATTGGCAAGGCCAAAAGCTGTTTCTCCCCAGAGACATAAAGATTCAGCACAAACCTTAAGTGGTCTAGATGATTGTGTAGGCGTTGTTATAATGCATAGTACCATTGTTAGTTAAAGAGTGCCACATTGACCTGGTATAACTGACTAGATTTTACGCCAACCCATTTTAGTGTGTCAGGCACCTTTTCTAGAAACACAGTACGGAACAAGTCCCAACCATAACAATTTACTTTGGGGGCCAGTTATGGGAATTGGGTTATGTTCACTGGCAGCTGACCCTAGAGAATAGCATGTATTTGGCGGATCTCTTTTGAGTCCTTTGCAATTTAGCCTCAGACCTGTTACCAATAAGAGTCACTGGAGATGTGGAGACACTACTAGTATGAACTGACAGGAGACGCTTACGTTCCCGTCTCCATTTTTGCGCATGACCATCAAGAGGCAGAGACAGAAAGCGAGAAGTGGCAAGCTCATCATACTTAGCCGTATTGTAATCTGATCATGTTACAGACAGAGATCAATTTGTTCTTGTCAGGACTACTTTCCACTTTTCAGTGTAAAAACTATTAAAGATAAAACAGTTTTTGTTTACACTCGATCACAATTCGTTAGTATAAACCTTTCGATAGAAAATAATGAAAGAACCATAGTGACCCTATAACACTGATATAAGTATCATTGCACTTTAAAACAAGAAAGCAGGTCAAAACGTCATAATCAATGTCAGTCATAGGAATGTTGGGAATTTGTTTCCGAACTGCACAAAAAATCCATATTTCATCTCCCTAGCTTCAAAAACAGAATGAAATTCCGTATGTCAAGGTCAGCCAGGGTCAAATTTAAAACAAGAGGGCCATGATGGCCCTATATCGAGTACCAGTACACTTACAATGTACCTACGGAACTCACTTGTTGCTAAAGGGAGTCAGCAGTTGCTAAAGAAGTCACTGGTTACTAAAACATCACCGTTTGATAAAGGTCACCAGCTGCCAAGGGCAGTCAATGGTTGCTAAGGTGACAAGAGGATGCTAAAAGTTGTTTTTTTCCCTATATAGATCTATGAAACACAAGTGACCCCAGCAGGGGCAATTTTGACCCTTGAGGCATGATTTGAACAAACTTGGTAGAACTCCACTAGACAATGCTACATGAACATACTAAATAACTAAGCTTTAGACCTTGCGGTTTCGGAATAGAAGATGTTTAAAATAGTTTCCTATATAAGCCTATATGAAAACCAGTGATCCCATGGGTATGGTCTATTGTGACCCCGGAGACATTTGGCTTTTGAAGTTACCCTTTAAAAGCTATGGTAAAATAAAGTGACCCGCGAGCGGGGTAAAAATGACCCGAAGTTCATGATTTGAACAACCTTGGTAGTGGTCTAATAGGCAGTGATACATCTCTAGGCTTTGTGGTTTCAGAGAGGACTTTTGAAAAGTTTTTCCAATAGAAACTTATGCGAAATAAAGTGACCCCAGGGCGCGGTCATGATATGAATAATCGTGATAGAGGTCCATTAGACAATGCTACTTGTCAAGCAGTTTAGGAACGAATCTTTTAACAAGCAGATTTCTTTCGGTTCCATCTACTAGCTTTTTGCATTGTACATTGGATTGTAATTTAAATAAAAAATGGCGACTAAATATGTTTAATCTAAGCGGTTTAGGAGAACTTGTTGTTTGAAGAAATTGTTCGACGCACACTCGCACGCACACTCGACGTACGACGGACATCAATGGTCACGCGATCACAATATCTCACCCTGAGCACAAATGTCATGGGTACATATTTGTTTACTGCAAGAATGCAGGCAATCCGCATTTAATGGAAAAAACATAAATGGTAATCTTTTAGGAAGTTTGCATTTAAATCTGTGCTGAAATCACATTGCTTACATTTAGTCATTTCATAAAAGAACATTTTCAATACTTCAAATGTGACGTGGTTGCGTCAGACGAATCTGCTTTTCTATGAGCCTCAGTTTGCAGTTTATACATATACATAATATGTACTTGTTGCTTGCTTAATCAAGGCATATACCACAATGTTTTACGAAATGTATGCAGTTTAATGCAGATGAAAATTGTGCATAAGTACAAATGTACCAACCATGACGATTACTCTATAAATGCCCAATTCGTAACTTAAACAGTTTTGGTTTTAAGTACATGTAATATGGTAGTGAAATTGAACATTTTACCTGGTCTATCCGTAACATGTTTCTTTGGTATGGATCGTGACTGGCTAATTATGGTTGTTTTCCCAAGTGACTGGGTATCTTCTAAATACTTCTCGATCTCTTTAACCACATTAAATGACATATTTTTCACATCTCTATCAGCAGACGTTTTCACGCACTCTATTGCTTGTCTTAACTCCTTTTCTCCGTAGTTGATGTCTACGAACAGCTGGGCTTCATTGACATCTTGCGAGAGATTGAGTTTGTTCAGTCGTTTTTCCACGTTCATCCAAATGTCGTCGATCTTCCAACTGTTGGCGTTAATGTTGTCTGCTAACGCCTTATGTTGTTTTTGCAATTCGTCAAGCGACAACTTCTCTAGCTTTTCAACTCTGGCAATGATTCGATTTTTGAACTTCTGTATCTGTTCCATTATATCGCCACGCTCCTTATTTAGACTTTCAAGTTCATTCTGCATTTCGATCTTCAGATTTTGCAAATCCTCTTTAACCTTTTGTAGTGATGATTTCATGTTCCCCGTGTCTGGTCTACGAAGTATACCTTTGGCAATATTTGGGATATATTCTACACCGTCACAAGTTCTGAAAATAAGCGACACTACATTGTACATTATTCTACATTAATAAAATGTTCATATCACTTTTCATATTAAATGTATCACATAAACCCTTACTGTACTATTTTAACTAGTCAGCAAACATAGCATATACATTGGTATCTTTCAAAACTAGATAATGTAATCTTCAATCCATTAACGTTCCTGTTAATACATAATAACAAAACGTTTTGTATTCCTCCCTGCTTACACTTTGTCACATGGTACACATAATTTACCAATATATTTTCCTCTAATTTGGTTAAGAACGAAACATTATCGCTAGGGGCATTTACTTAGGCAGATCTAAATGACAACAATGGAAAGGCGTAGCCTTTCCGAGAAATGACGCAATTATTCGACTTAACAGTACACGGTCTATTTTGTACCATGGCACATTTGTTCTGTTTCGTTATTGTAACTGTTCTCCATTGAAGATAGATCATGTTCTCTATTACAGATAGGTCACAGTTATAATGCCCCGTTCCGATACGCAGTGCAAATTATCAGAAATAAAGTACATTGTTTCCTATATATACATGCAGTAGTCATAATACAAATACCTACAATTTGCATAAACATTTTAATTTAAACTACGTATTGTTAATGTTAATTACCTGTGTTTGACAGCGATACAGACTGCACAGCAAACCACATCATGGGTTTTACAGAACATTTTTATCACTTCTCCGTGATGCTCTTCGCACACATAGGAAGGCAGTTCAGCTGAGGAATTCCTTACTTGTTTTTTTCCTTGGCCAAACATCTTCGAACGGTTGTCAACAACGTAGTGATCCTTCGTGAATTTGTTGTGACCTGACAAACATTTGAGACAGTAGAATATCTGACAGTCAACACACTGGTATACAGCTTCCGAATTTTTGCCCTCGTCAGAACAAGGCAAACACGGGTGGTCGTGTATCTCGTCCGAACCTTTTATTTGTGAACGTCCTAAATTCCTATTGTAGCCAGACGCCATTTTAAAAAATGTTAGATCTTACAACTAACTCCGTTGTGCTTGTACATATGTACCTAGGGTTTACATACCATACTTCAGGGTTTACTTTATGGTCGATAGATTAACTATGGATTGTGTTTATGAAATGTTAACTTAACGGAATGCGAGTTGTATAAGTCGTCTAATCAATATTCAACATGAATGTTTGTATAGGTGGCTTTGTTCAGGCGTATGCACACGCTATTTACACAATTCTTTATCAGCCATTTTGATCTCAGTTTTTGAGAATAAAATGCATCTGATACCGCATTCAAAGCACATAAAGTGTGTGGACTCCAAAAATAAAGCAAATACTTTATGTACTATTCATGTCTTCAATGCTGCTTTAATCATCGTAGTGCTGAAAATGCTCAGGATTGCAGGGTGTGATTCCCTCCACTTCCAGTTCCTATTAATTGACAAATATAATGCAACAACCACCAACAACTAACATACCTCCCTTCCTCATTTCGATGCTAATTCTATCTAAAGAAATCCTATAGCATGATTTGTTTTATTTGTAAGAACTTGGATGTAACATCAAAGATTTTAAGTTAAGACGACGTACGAGATTTAAACATATACGCACGAGAATGAACCCCGTTCGTACGAGAATAAAACCCGTTCATGTGAGCATAAACATAGATAAGATAAATAAACGCGTACAAATTAGAATTAATCGAGTACACACGGAAATAAACGCGTACGTTGAAGAATAGAACGCCTTCGTTCGATAATTAAACACGTACGTACGAGAATAAACGTATTTATACGTAGGTTAACCGAGTACGTACGAGATTTGAACGCGTACGCTATTGTGACTAACGAGAATTCAACGTGTGACGTAAGAGAACTACATGCGTACGTAGATAATAATGTACGAGAAAAAAAACGCTTAAGTACGAAAATTAAATGCGTACGTACAAGAAAAATGTCGTATGTACGAGAATAAAATGCACAGATATAAGAATCACACGTACGTACGAGAAAATACGCTTACGTACGAGATAGAATTAAGCGCTTACGTAGAAGAATTAAACGCTTGCATATGTAGGAGGAAAAACGCGTGCATGCGAGAAATAGACGAGTAGGTACGATGATTATACGCGTACGTACTAACATTAATCTATTTTATATATCAATATGCATATTTCAAAACATTAAAAATTGTCACATTTACTGTACAACAGTTTTATGGCAAACCAGTTATGCAAGTTAAAATCATATATGGCTATTGTAAAGAGTGTTAAGATATAAAAATAAGTACCATAAATTATGGTGGTTCAATTTGTAAGCAAATAATCTAGATAATAATTGAGAGTTTTATTCATGCAAAAACTTTACCTATTCTTTCATAAATTTTCCGATAAGAAATCCCACATGAAAGTTCATATAACTCCTTTAGAGAATTTTAGCCTAACACAATGATTGAGATTGCTTGTCAATTTGGTGAATATGGTATAATTAGGCAATTCAAATTATGTGATATTTGGCTATGTGGCAGTGTTCGTTATTGTGCAACTTTGCGTTATTCAAGTAGATAGAGTTAGGCAATATATATTGTCATAATACAGGGATGTCCATGCCGTTAAAGACAGAATCACGCGATATACGGGATATATATAACAGCTACATATTTTGACTTGGTTGTGCCAAGCTGCTTCAAATATGCCTCAAGTATGATTCCGAAAAACACAAACAGCTCAAACGTTAAAATACACAGACAGCTATAAAATTAATAGACTGTAATTGTTTTTCAACATCTGACGAAAGAATAATTTATCATAAGGAATGTGTTTTCGAAGTTTATATAATACATGATTGCTACACGACGGACATCAATGATTTGGCTTTCTATATCTGATATGGAAATGTCAATATCAGCTGTTGTATTCTGCTGTGCAGCTAATGGGAAGAGTGTCAGATGCGCATTTCAAAGGTATCTAATTAACCCGTTGATCTAAGTTAAAATTTTGACATTATAAAACGAGGATGAATACAGCACTTGAAATATTAGAAGAGCTTCTGTTTTACCTTCAACCTGCTGGCAGCATATAGTTCTGCCTTCGTGACAAGTGCAGATCATGATCAGCCTGCACATTTATGTTGTTTGTTCATGATCTGCACGGTTTACTATACAGTACATATTCTTTAATTGAGCACACCAGTTATCAACTAACGGTACTGTCCTGACTAAAGATTGACAAGTTCATTGGTTAATGCATGATAAACAACTTGAGAATAAGGATCTGATGAACTGGTATAATCCTGATTAACAAACAGTTTAACCCATTTCTACCTAAATTTAAACAATGGGGTCTTGTTACTTCCAATTCAGACAAGTCTATTTCTTTTAAATAGGGGAGTGTTGCACAATAGTGTTCCAAAAGGCTAACAATTTAAATCTTGATCAGACATCATTGCATTTGTTGTCTGCTTCTGAGTGTAGATGTTTAAAAAGGTATATATCTTAGTAGACACTAGGCTCAAATGGGTGCTTGCCATGACAATTTGGTAATCCCTCAATTTAGGCAATATAATTCAGGAATTGACACTCGTTATATGTTTGACAGTGATTCTGAAAGGACAACATCTTTTGAGTCTGATGTAAAAAATCTGCAATTCAGTAACCAGCAAATATACTTGAATCTGACTTTAAAGTGTCCTATCCTTAAAGATGTATGTCCTGTGCATTTTGGGGACATTGTCAAGTGTCAAACCTTGAAACTGCTTGATTGAAAACGCTTTTAATGGGGGGGAATGTAACTAATTTGTAAACATTTGATTGACTTAGTTTCTATATTGAAGTTTAAAGGGTATATAAGACGACTTAAGGGGGCGTCACTGCTGAAATTCAAAATAACAAGGAATTTTATTGACCCTGTTTTTATGGAGACTTACATTTTGCTAGTTAATTTCTGGAAAAATAATGATGGGTCAATGACTTAACTTTTTCGCAATATTAATATTAAGTGATACACTATCAGGTCAAGGTGCTTAATGCAGAATTAGCTAGAATTTTGGTATTATAAATGTTTATGTATGTGGTGTATGTTTCAGAATGGATATCACTTTCTAATCTTTTCTTATGTAGTATATTATACGTAAGGATGAAAAATTAGAGATAGTGGTATTTCTATCATCATCTGAATAAATATTACGCTCCTTATTATTACCCCACCCACTTTATAAAAATTCATTTTTTCAATTTTTGATAAATGAATATTTCATGATAAAGGTGTAACAAGCTTTTTCAGATATTTTGTCTGCAGTTTGATTAAAACCTTTGTTTTAGAATGCAAAAATAAAAAATGGGGGTCAATGTGCATATAAGAAAGAAATTCAATAAAAACTGACAAAAAATGTGTTTTTTAGATTTCGGCGAGCTTTGAGATATGACGGCATATGTCTGTAACAAAGAACTGTAAAAGGAAATAGTAATTAATGAATATTTATATCCTAACAATTCTTCTTATAATACAGTTTGAATTATGTAAATATCTTAAATGGTTTTTGAGAAATGACTATTTTTGTACCCCTACCCCCATTTTTGGCATATGACAAAATTTGTCAATTTAGTCACCAAATGTGAGGTCAAAATATTTTTTCTCAAAAATGTTCAATTTTTTTACGCTAAAATATTCCTATTGTGCCCAAGTTTACTACTACATAATTGTTTTTTCCAATTATGTCATCATTTTTGAAATACAACAAATGTAAATTTCCGGAAGTGCACAAATCCAAAACCTCACCAGTAACCCCCCTTAAGAGTGGTAAGGGTTACACTTCACATATCAGTTAAACTGAGATTTTTTAATTGACTGCTGATACTTAAAACATAGTGCACAGGTGGAAGGCAAGCCACATAACTTTTTTCTGTACATTTTGTTATTGTATTATCATTTCAATCACTTTTCCTGCAAATTTGTGTCATACAATGTACGTTACTGAGGCAAAGAATCGACTGTTGTGTGATAATATAATCAAGAGACGATCTTCAGTGCATTTGAATATTTGCTGTAACATCATTGGTTGTAAAAAAAAAACATACAAATACATCTGCATCATTTAAACATCAATACATGCATCGGAAATGCTGAACTTCACTAACTTGAGTTCCAGAAACTTTCATTCATGAATAAAGCATAATCTGTAAATACTTGCACACTTTTTAAACCTTACTCTGTTAACAGGAAATAATATCACGTTTGTGACCAGTGTAGATCATGATCAGTCTGCACATCTGTGATATCTGATCATGATCTGCACTGTTTGCTATTTTCAGTTTGTAAATTTTGGATGGACACTGTGATTGCTGAGAACAGATATTTACCTTTCGTGTTTTCATCACTAACACTACTCTTCGGTCATGCTAAAAACATGTTACAACATTTTGTTTATGAATTGAATTAAGAAAAAGAAAGAAACTTAATTTTTATTGTTGAAACATTCCTCTTTTTTACAAGCATATAATTCTAGAAAGTAAACTCTCAAGGACTGATGTGATCCTATGTACTAGTAATTGGACACGTAACTTGCATAGATAAATGCAAGATAACGTTTGCTAATTTATTTTTGTATATTTAAAACATGACTTCTTTACAAGGAAAAGATATTTTTTGAGTAATGTTCTGTGTATTACATTCTTATTTGTTAAGCAGTAGATGTTGCAGCAATTATCAAACTATAGATCATAGATTTGGAGTTTAATTTGAAAATGTATACAAGTATATGCAAAAGGGGTGAATCTTATATTTCAGAATTGTTGCTAAAATGTTTATAAAAGCAGATATTTACAAATATAACGTGTGCATGTTGAAATAGAGAAAATGTGTTTCATAATAGATCTGTGCTTGTTGTATATCACTCTTGAACTTCACTTTAAGTTGGGTACACAAGGGAGTTGCTGTTAATATGCTTTAACTAGGGATAAAAGATATATCGCCATTCTTATTTTTATGTAGATGTATTACTAAATTCTTCTGATGCAAAGAACAACATAGTCATGATTTTATACAAATGAAATTAAAATCGTACTTAAGCTGTTAACAAAAATTATGTCTGTTTTCGATAATGGGTTTAAAATTTAACAGATATTTGTTTCAATCAGACTTGTATTCCGTAGTATCACTTGCACTTTGTGTTAATCTTAAAAGAATATGCTAGCTGATCAAAAGATTTCCTGATTGCCTTATTTGAAGTATTTACTTCTGTTATCTCTGTGTTTTAGCATATTAACAGCAACTGTCACTTGAGAATACCTGTTATCTTCAAATCAATAAAATATTTGAAACTACCCGATTTATATTGTTCATGTCAAGACATACAGATGTATTCTAATGACACAGACCTATCTCTGTGTTTGATTTATCGTCACTTACTTATTATCACCAAACGAGCAATGTGTTCCAACGCAGTTATCGACCCGACAATATGAGAAAGTTGGCAGTGTTAGTCTAGTCATTTTCAACGAACTGCCGACGTTTAAGTAGCTGAAATCATTTTCCAATTTGGATAAATCCCCAACAAAAACATAAGTCACTTTTCTGTTATGGTACAATGTAAGTTTCTATTGCTTAGTAATTACTAACCTAGTAATGCAAAAGCAGTTTGACTAAAGCTTGCAGGGCAACATTTTCATAGCACTTAAGATTTCTCTTTACATTTGTGTCCCAGCTGTAGATGGCAGAATATAGTTATGGCACTTTAAATGCCTATCATTGTATGTCTGGAGCCATATTATCTTAAGTACAGGTTTTGAGCAATTGAATGAAACTTGCTTAAAATGTTTACTACCACATGTTTCGGATTTGTTTCCTTTGCAACACTGGATTATGGATTTTATTAAACAATCACTTCATGACTTTTTACCAACGTCTGTAAAATGAAGGTTATCGACCCAGTGGTGATATGTTTTTCCTATAGAATGGATGTAAAATCAAAGCGCTGTGAGCGCAGAAGGCCTGTGGGCTCTAAATTGACTCCCCTAAAAACAATTTTTGACCTTCGTGATTTGCGCTGAACCTTACCCAAAGCGCGGGTCGAAATGTGCAGAGGACGACATTTAGTATATGACACAGAATGAATTATTCACAAATATATGGGTGGCAGGGAAGTTTGTTTTATTATAAAACGTACGTAAAAAATAATCACATGGTCAACAATATCAAATGTTTGAGAGAATAATCAAAATAATTCGATCTGCGCTTTGTTCAACTTCAAGCGATATCTAATGTGGATCGAAAATTATTGTGTACCAAGGACAAGACCTTGAAACAGAAATAAACAAAGCAATACCAGCAATGATATATAAATACAGTACTGTACAATGTGTATAACAGGGAAAACCAAAAATGGTTCTTGGTTACCTTGTAGTTGTAATCGGTGAAACCGTTCACTGGGCCTTGATATGCAGCGTCCTCGATAAATGGCGTGTGATTTTGATCACGTGAGTTCCTTCTCGGAATGTACGTATTACTAAATTATATCTTGTTTTAAAGAAATTTATTTTTAGGTAAACATATATCTAATCGTTCGTAAATAAGAAAGTTTTCAATGAAATAACATCAGAAATTTGAAAATCAAACTATCATGCTCCGTACCTTTCCGTAAATTTCCGTAAATATCTGTACTTTTCCGTGATATGCATATGATTATCTTCCGTAATCAGCTTACAGTGCAGTAATTTCTAAAACAGAAAAAAAATGTGTAATGCAGCCCGTAAGCTATAGACCTTTCTGCAATCGTTTGAAGTTGTATGTACTGTTTTTATTTGTACATGTAATACTGTATGTTCTTATCGTATGCGACAGTCAAACAGGTGATTGATCTGGTCTGTCTTGCACTACTTTCCCATAGCGCATGTTTACAGTTGTTATTCGCACATAGCACAGTTAAATTGTCTTCAGTGTTTGAAATGTGGTATGCTAACTTAGGTCTAGGGGATTTTCAGTCCCCAGGCCAAACATTTGCAACATTTATGATACAGTCCTAAGTATTTAGTGATATAGCGAAATGTGGCCCTGCAAGTTTCATTCAGATTCTTGTCGAATACCAGAATTATGGCCCTGTGTATCTTTCTTACATATCCCATACAGGAACTTTCAAATTCATTTTCTCCGAGTTACCAGGACGATCATACAGGCTCTTTTTTTCTGACCAACTAATTAGTATCAAGCAAAAATATTGTGCATATTGATAAATATATTTTTGTTATTTTGGAAAACGCTTGTTGCGAATGCAATGTAATAAAATTTACATTTAATTGTTCAGCACAAAGCAAGTTTGTTGGATGTAAGTATTTTGTGATACATTGTCTTCACAGTTTGACAAACGTTGCAGACAAATTCAGAAGATGTTAAAAATATTCCTTGCTTTTCACCGACTATTCTCGTACTAAAATTCAGTTTCCACTAAAGTGCCTTCTTAGAAGAATGGTTTTATCCACTTAGGTTTTCTCTAAACGGTAAGATTCTTGCTGTTTCGATTGGAACTACATTGTCACCGACAAATCATTATAACACTTGTTTCATTGTATGGGAGCTAAGAAACACAGAAAAAGAAATGATGATTATATTAATTTTATGTATCAAACGTTTTTATTTGTTTGGTAAATAGGGTTGTTTAAGGGTACATGTAAGAAGCGTTTCCAGTTTCATCGCTTAATTTAAGCAAATCAATTATCTATATTTACTGAACATGAATGTGAGTTTAAACAAACACTAGTAAGAAAAATGTTACATAAAAAAATTGTTACATTAATAAAAATCTAAAAATCAAGAATACGCCTTTAGTGCAGATACAAATTAAAAAAGAAACAACAATTTCACTTGCTCCAGCAAAACGCTTGATAATTATTAGGACACTTACGACCTAAACACATAAAAACTATTATGGCATTAACGACTGAATTAAATTTTAAAAAATAACAACATAATCACTTAATAATTATTACAGCATTAACGGCATTAAATTTACAAACTTTTTTTTTATTGATGCTAATTTATTTAAGCTCGATTGTAAAGAAAGCTTTAAGCTTATCGAGTCACTCTCGAGTCCGAGGTACGGTCGTGACCACAGTGGGGCTCGAACCCGCAACCTCCTGAGTGAGCGGCAGATACCTGAACCTTTACACCACCGCCCCCTACATCAACATTTCGTATGCATTTGAAAATTACAAGGAGCGATATATGTTTGACTAAATATATACTTACACTTAAGTACAACCTAAAAAGTCTACAATTTCGACTGAAAGGCACAGCTAATTTCACACAAACGTAACTATAAATCATACATGTAGTTATTATTTACAAAATATGTTTACGACACATTAAAGACAATCTGCCCGCTCCAACAAAGAGTTACCATATTCAAATTCACAGATTCTCCTTTAACGTTTCATAAATATATGACATATGGTACGGTCAAGGTCACGGGGACTTGAAGCTTTTCCGGTTATTGTGGAGAGCCATAGCATGTGAGTAATACAGTTTTAAAAGCATTCTATTTGCCTGTCGAATTATGGTACTTCCTTAATTGCTACACATGATATTGAATCTTCATCTAGCGGAAATGTGGAGTATTTTATACATACATCACATCTTGATTTTTCTATAACAAGTTTAACGCTGTGCTGATTATCTAATGTTCTGTTCGCCATACAAATGCTCCTTGTATGAATTTTAAATGTGTTTTTCTTTAAAATGTATAGACCAAGTTTGTCTTTCTATGGTCTCGTTTGTTATCAACATTTACCATGCATTTTATGGAAACTTTCCATGATTTCATGTGTTAACTTTCAAAGATCATCAATGAAGTGACCATATTTATTTTGCTACCCACTTTCATCACTGTTCCTTTCATCGCCGTCTGAAGAACTGCTACACGATCCCCAAACGGCCCGCTAAAATATAGAGAGAAAGTTATTTTTGGAGTACGGTTATTAAGGCATTTTGTTCTGTTTTTTTAACAATCCTGTTTAATGGAAACACACACTTTCGAGATTTTGTTGCTAAGTAGAAGTTTATCATTTAAACAGTAACGTGTTTGAGGTTGTATTTAGAAGTTATGGTTTATGTATTAGCAGTAAAGCAAAATGGAGCCGGCGTGGCGCAATGGTAGCGCGTTCGTCTCAGGATCGAAGGGCCCCGGGTTCCATCCCTACCATCGCCATGTCGGTAGTGTCCTTAGGCAAGACACTATTTCCAAATTGACTCTCTCTCTCTTCGAGGTTGATTCCATCTGGAATAAAGTAAAGAAGCAACCGGCCCTGAAGTCGGCCTGGACCAACACTGGCATCATATTCGTCATTACCCTGTATATTGGAGTTAATTTGCTTACAATGTTCATAAAATTCATCAATAGACGGAAATGTAGATATAACTTTCGGTTTTAATTTCTTCAAGAAATTCCAGTACTGTTAGGGGTTATTCGAATGCATTGTAACACAGAATACAGCTCCTTTCGAATACAGCTCCCCGGGGAGCTGTATTCGGTGCACATTAACGAATACAGCTCCCTAGGTATAGCGGAGCTGTACTCGAACCAAAGCATATGCACATTCAAACGAATGATAAAACGGATTAAATAACAGAAGTCTGAGTACGTAGCGATGTGTCTTTTGGCCAACTGAATTTATGTCTCCCCTTTAAGAGGAAGCTTAGCCGTTCGAACAACTTTTAAATCAATGTCCAAATAGTAGTTTGAAAGCTTGGGTCCACCTGTCCGACCATCTGTCTGTTGCCCTACCCTGTAATTCGAGGGGTAAATGCGAAACTATCCTATCTGCTTCTATTTTCATATACACTTAGACTAGTTTCGCTTTGACCCCTCGGTATGTTGTCTTATCAGTCCGTCCGTCTGCTGGGCCTTACATCCTGGTGTGGATGTGCTTTATTCTGTCAACAAATTATTTGTGAAATGAAGTACAAAACCACTTAAACTGCCGCCTTATGTGCTACAGTCATACGAAAAAAATTTAGGTTTATTGAAATAAAATAATTCTTCAATATCAACATATAAAAGTCATTAAATCTCAAAGCTTCGTTCAACCGTCCGTCCAACACGGACGGACAAAATGACAGACATCCAAGAGCTAAAAACTGCATCCTGATTAACGGGATGGGTCCTTATTATTCTATAATGAATTCCGTGCCGTATATTTATAAACGAATGATACGCCTTAAATACAAGTCTATTTTGCATCGGGTCACTTTGGAGCTGTATTCGAAGAAAAGGTCAAAGAACCTCGAACAGAGCTCTCATTTGATTAGGGGAGCTGTATTCGTTAATGCACACCGAATACGGCTCTCCGGTGATCTGTATTCGTTAATGCGCCCCGAATACAGCTCTCCGGAAAGCTGTATTCGAAAGGAGCTGTATCCGGTGTTACAATGCATATGTCGTAGTTTGTTTGCTTTATCTAGTTTATATTTGCCTATATAATAATTCATTGTACGCTTGTACTGTTTACTTCAATTTTTCAATCGCAATTTATTGTCAGGGTTGTGATCATTACGAAAGGCTGATTTAGCGCTATGGTAAATACTTCTCGCCTTACGACATTTTGGACCGAACCATGGCCTATCGGTTTTATTATTATTAAAAAATGTACCTGTATATGTCTTATTATTATTTGGAAAAGTTCTATTCGCCGCGTTTTCGAACAGATATTGTATTTCAACTGTAACATTTTCAATAGACAGTTCTGTTTGTGTATTTCTGTATCAATATTGCGTGTAAAAGATTCATTACTACCATCGCGCCACTTCGGTTTAGTTTTACAGTCAGGGTTACAGTTTACAGAACTTGTACATGTATCATCATATTCTTGTACATTTTACGGACCACTGGAGCGCACTATGGAACAAGGCGTCTGTATCTGAAATTTTAACTATCTACACTAGCAATTAGATAATCTATTATCGAGTTTTCTTTAAAAGTAAACTCTCCGACATTTGTGTCCTTATCTTATCTTCCGTTTGCTATGAAAAGATAATTGTTTCGATATAAGTCTATCAACATTAGGCCATGTGTGTTAGTTTTCTTATCTTTCGAAATTCGCGTCAATAGAATCGACAAATTTTCTACGCCGGTTAACTTATCAAAGTGCGACCTTGATTCTGGGTCGATACTAAACACGTTATTTAAAATTTGATCAGATGCAAAACATCCGACAGTTGTGATGTTCTAACCATTGACATCACCAGCTAGAAACACGTACTTATTTGACTGCATGTAGTGATAACCTCGCTTTCTAAAGCATTAATATCAGTATCATTAATAAAACGAGAGTTTTCCGGAAAAAAAGTAAATAATACCCATGACTATGTTTTCCTCAGTATCTGTTAGCATTTTATCAAAGCTCAACCACGATATATAATTATTCATTATCATTTGGAATTATTTTGACATATTTCTTAAATGGTTCCTATTCCACCAGATTTACGCTTATAGCTTTGCTCTTTATTTTTTGAGATGAAAGTAAAGTTCGCAATATCTACAATATCGGAGTTATCTATATGGGTCTCTACAACATAAAATATGATGTAAACTTATAAAATCAACACCGTCTTGATATTCCAACCGCCTTTTCAAACCATTAACATTCAAACAAACAAATTGTAATTCTCTATCAGAATTCCCCCTGCTGTCCTACGTTTTACAACTAATATCACATGACTCTTCTTTGTCATGAGGCTGACTCGGAGAGTCACATGGGCGGGTAATGTTCGAGTTAGGTTGAAAATGTATTTCTGGTGCATGGCCGCGCTGGTAATTTCGGTTGCTATTATCCTACGATCGGTTCACTGATCGGCGGGCGAAGGCGATTCGGATTGCCCATGTCGCAGCTGTGAGTTTGGATAGGGATGTGAACCGTGAAACTGAACATGGAATAATAAAGTGTTATGGAAAACAGGAGAAATCATACTCCGGTAATCACAAAGTAATTAGGAAATAATCATCATTACAGGCCATTTAAACCCTGTAACTAATTAAACTAAATTAAAAATAAACAGAAAAAACATGATTACTGATTACATCTGATAACATGACATCATGTAATCAATTACAGATGATTACAATAACAATTAATGATTACCGTATCACCGAACTCTGGATACGTCAGCCTCCGACTGGTATACATATCTGAAATGGTAACAAGAGGACAATGAATGCGCTATAGTGTGCACCTGAGTACAACATATACATTGCACCTAAGTTTGAATACGATTTCTTCAGAAATATGAATATAAGAGTGTTAAACAAGTTTAACTTAAAGTGACATTATGCTCATCTTACTGCATATAGTGTATTTTTGGTGACAGTTTTATAAAAGCAATTTTCGGTTGCTGTGCATTTAAATGTGTAAAACTAATGATAATGCCACATTAATATTTGAAGATGGTGCTTTAGAAATAAAAAAAATTGACAAATAAAATAAAAGTTCCTTCCTTCGCAGTGATCTCCCTTGTGTTGTTGTAGTTGTTGGTAGAGAGATTTCGGCAGTGGAAGGGAAGCAACTCCTGCATGCAGTTGTTTTTTTTTTTAATTGACTCCCAGTCAAATAGGAAATGTAATATTTGGAAAGTTATTTTTACGTACTGGTAGCAGGAAGAGTTTGGTGTTTTGGGTTAAAAGCTATTATTTCCTCTACCCTTTTTACACACACCTATTTCAGCTGGATTTTTTCTTGAAAAAAATGTGCATAATGTCACTTTAATGGAGTATTGCAATGTAATACATTAAATATATCTTCCACGCAATGAGCCTATATTTAGTTGCAGCTTAACTAATCTTCGAATAATACACTGGTCAAGGAAATGTAAGAGAGGACGATGATTAAAAAGTAGGCAAGGTAGCATTATAATTTGGAGTTTGAATAAAATTTCTTTCAGAAAATAGTTATTTATGTACAATGTACAATTTGTTTTATATAAAGGGAGATAAATAAAAAATGGCAAGGAACAATTATGGCTCTTTGATATCACAAATATACATGTCAGCACTTTTACAATTATGCTCTGGAAAAAAGATACAGGGAGATGATTCAAAAGAAGGCTAGGCAGAAAAACTGTTATCGCCAAGTACACTTTCTCTTAATGCCGCCTGTCTTTGTGGGCCGTTTGAATAATTTTCATTCCATACTTACTGAGTTATGATCTGTAACACCGGATACAGCTCCTTTCGAATACAGCTTCCCAGAGAGCTGTATTCGGTGCGCATTAACGAATACAGCTCCCCGGACAGCTGTATTCGGCGTGCATAAACGAATACAGCTCCCCTAATCAAATGGGAGCTGTATTCGGGGTTCTTGTACCTTTTTTTCGAAAAGAGCTCCCCAGTGACCAGATGCAACATAGACGTATATTTAAAGCGTATCATTGCGGCACATAATTTATTATAGAATAATAAGGATCCATCCCGCTATTCAGGATGCAGTACTTAGCCCTGGGATGTTTGTCTTTTTGTCCGTCCATGTTGGACGGACGGTTGAACGGACCTTAGAGGTTTAATGACTTTTTTGTTGGCATTCAAGAATTAATTTCTTTCAATAAACCTACATTTTTTCATACATGACTGTTGCACATAAGGCGGAAGTTTAAGTGGTTTTGTACTTTATTTCATAAATAAATTGTTGACAGAATGAAGCACATTCACACAGGACGTAAGGCCCGACAGACGAACTGATAAGACAACATACAGGATAGGACAACAAACATGTGTTCGAACAGATGGACCCAAGCTTTCGAACTACAATTTGGACATCGACTTAAAAGTTTTCGGAACGGCAAAGCTTCTTCCTAAAATGGAGTCATAATTTCATTTGGCCAAAGGACACATCGCCACGTACTCAGACTTCTGTTATTTAATCCGTTTTATCAACCGTTTGATCAAACATAGTGAATTTTATTCGAGTGTGCATGTGCTTTGGTTCGAATACAGCTCCGCTACACCAAGGGAGCTGTATTCGTTAATGTGCACCGAATACAACTCCCCGGGGAGCTGTATTCGAAAGGAGCTGTATCCGGTGTTACAATGCTCCTTACAAAAACAAATAATGTAGTTTACTATTTCTGTTCCATAGCAATCATTCATGTGAGGTTTTTTTTCTGTCTGAATATTGAAGGTATCTAAGATTTAATATGGTTACATTTACAGTAGGGCACATATATTCAAACAACTTGGTCCAATCTGGATGTTTCACTACCATACCATAAAACAGCAACCTATTGATACACAGTTTCTGTTCTGTGGCTAAACAATCATGGCAAAATTACTAGAACAAGCTTTAAACTAATTGCATATGAGACAAGAACAATCATGCATCTCTAAACTTATAAACATTGAGAAAATTTATCCCTGAGACCATGCAGCTTTCTGTCATGAACAGTATTAAAATTTGCCAGTTTTAGCAGGTAACTGCTTAATCCACTCAAACAAGTTAGAGCATCGGTAACACCAAGGGTTGCACCCATAAACATGGCATTCGCATGAAAAACACACAAGTTCTGTACTTGCAAATGAAAACTTAACAAGTTTCAATTCATTTACACGAACATTGAAATTGTAGAAAAGTAAAATAATAAAAAAGTAAAGGAACCTAATTCAATCATAGGCCCAGATAGTGTTATGATTTTATGAAAGCTAGAGTTCTGATTCTTGGTTACCGCACTCAGCCTCAATGTCCTGTACCACTGTGTGAAGTGTCAACTCAATGCATTCGAAGATCGAGTTACTGATCGAGTTATGTTCCTAAAACGGTTTACATAAAAGGAAATAATTCGAAAATTTACAGCATCACTCTCAGTGTCCTCTATTATAGTGTGAAGTATAAATCAATTCCTTCAAGACTTTTCGAGTTTTGCTCTCGATGACCTCTATCATTGTGTGAGGTATCAATCCATTTAATTTGTAGCTGAAGCTCTAAAGTACTTAAAGGTCCAATTGATTGACGATTTTCCGTTTTAACATTAGAATATTATTCGTCAGCTTATACAAATTTGACAAATTTTGTTGACGGAAAATACCGAGTGGTTACCTGTCCATAAAACCAAAATAATATCAAACAGGGAAAGCCACGTACCAAAAACGCAGCCTCCCCAAAACGAGCCCCACAGCACCCAGAAGTGCAACCACCAACACACACACAACACACACATACACACAATCATGTACACACACACACGTACACTACCAACACACACTAGCATACAAAGCACGAGGACAAAACGAACAATTAAAGGAACACAGTGGGGCACCGCCTTGGAACGGTCAGTGGCAAAAACACCACTGGGGAGCTTAAACCGGTTTATGGTGCGCACCCAACCTCACTCTTACCCCCACCATGTTCCAAAGTCACAGGACAGTGTAAATAAAAGTAATCCCTGCTAGGTGAATCTCTAACACACGCAATGGAAACGTAAGCCCATAAAGTTCTCAAAATAACACACCTGTACGGAAAGTGACGATAATATTTCCGGAAACCTACGAGCGGCAGTTTCGGAATCGCTAGTCTGGAGTGACGTCATACCCAGTACAATCGTGGCCGATAACAGGTACTCTTACAACAGCGAAAGCGATTTTTTTTCATCCAATTATGCATCTTCAGAGAGTGGGGATGAGGTCCTTATCAGATTGAGCCCGTAACGTATAGAATGAAGTCCGTGTAATGTTATAAAATATTTGATTAAAGTATAAAAAATCAGCAGTTAGATCTATGTCGAGTTTTTATATGCAAATGCCACCAACTTCTGTTTCTGTCTGTTTCTATCAAAAAGAAAAGATATGTTTCATTCTTTAACGTATACGAAATGTATCATGTACATGTATCGAAACGATCTAAATCTACACATGCACATGACTTACAAACTATTGAATTATGGATGATATTATTTCCACACCGGGGAGTATCACGTGGTCTCAATAGTACACTGTCCACACAAAATGGCTGCAGAAATCTTCACTTCGATCAAGAAATAAGGGGTAAGCTCATTGTTACTGGCATTTTAGGATATGCAGAATAGGCGCAAAGTACCCACATTATAACAAAAATTACTTACAATCTCTTTGTTTTTCCGAAGTTTTCTTGGTTTAGGCCTGAAAATCTATACAGATAATATTTTTAAGTACATTGTCTGAACAAACATTTAGTTTGGGAATTTCAGCGCTAAAAGCATATATAATACACGATCTTCTATAAAATAATGTTTTAATGTGTGAATGTATCCTTCGTGACGAGTTTCCAGTGGTTTTTTTTTCGGTGTTTGAAAAAAGTTATGGATTTTTTTCATAGCGAGTACACTGTCTGAACAAAATAATATGAGTACATTGTCTGAACGTTTTTTCTCAATGCATCGACCGACTCATTTATAATCATTTCTTTGCAGTTTGGAGCATCAAAGCAAGCATTTCGTTCCTGTCACGTTTTAAAAGATTGGAAGGTAGGAGTCAAGTATTTTTCTGATTTCTAGAAAATTCAATCCAATGTGTTCATGAACAATACATACTCTTGTAAAGAACTGACATTTTGTAAAATGTAAAATGTTTATTTTTAAAACAGTTCAATATCTGGCTTCACCGTCTGTAATTCATATTCTAATTCAACAATGTGAAAAAAAATTATGTCGGTGCACTTGTTACATGCCATGAGAGTTTTAATACTCATTCGTTAATAAAAACTACTATTTTACAAAATGTCAGTTCTTTACAAGAGTATGTATTGTTCATGAACACATTGGATTGAATTCAGAAAAATACTTGACTCCTACCTTCCAATCTCTTAAAACGTGACAGGAACGAAATGCTTGCTTTGATGCTCCAAACTACAAAGAAATGAATATAAATGAGTCGGTCGATGCATTGAGAAAAAACGTTCAGACAATGTACTCATATTATTTTGTTCAGACAGTGTACTCGCTATGAAAAAAAATCCATAACGTTTTTTCAAACACCGAAAAAAAAAACACTGGAAACTTGTCACGAAGGATACATTCACACATTAAAACATTATTTTATAGAAGATCGTGTATTATATATGCTTTTAGCGCTGAAATGCCCAAATTAAATGTTTGTTCAGACAATGTACTTAAAAATATTATCTGTATAGATTTTCAGGCCTAAACCAAGAAAACTTTGGAAAAACAAAGAGATTGTAAGTAATTTTTGTTATAATGTGGGTACTTTGCGCCTATTCTGCATATCCTAAAATGCCAGTAACAATGAGCTTACCCCTTATTTCTTGATCGAAGTGAAGATTTCTGCAGCCATTTTGTGTGGACAGTGTACTAATGAGACCACGTGATACTCCCCGGTACTCCATTGACAGTTAAAACTTGCCTCCGAAAATGAGAACATAAATGCTCGATCTAATTACATTATCTAAATTGAGGTAGAAATTCACAAGTTTGCATGCTATGCTTGATTTTTCATGAAACGTTTTCTTGTGGGTAGTTGAAAGAATTAGATCTATAATTAATTTATGAACGTATATCAAAATAGTTTTCACGATTTTATTGTAAACAAAATTTTGACGCAAATCTATTTAAAAACTCATTATGATTAAAATCACGATATCTATCTAAATACGTGTCGAATTTCACTCATAGAAAACATTTCATCAGAGTACATAAAATTTGTCATCAACAGCCAAAAAAGATGTATTTTCTGAACATTTATAGGGTTGCTGGAAACTTTCATTTTCTGAATTGCTTTTTACCAAGTTGTATATATGTAAGATGACTAAAAATATTTTTATGCAGACTTGATCACACATTATAAATGTAACTCATAGGTTAGTGACAAAAATGTATATATATAAACGTTATATAGGCTTATCATTCATTAGATATAAATAAATTCATATGTTTCCTCGATCGTTCACATAAAAAAGGTTGCATAATTTGAATTGGGCACTCTGCATATTATTATGTAATTATCAAATGCACTTGACCAGTGTGCAATGTGCAATAATGTGTGACCAGTTAGAATGCTGGCAGGGGGTCGCCAATTAACAACAAATCATATCGCATCCTTTGTTGTGACTTATGCCCTTGGGCTAGATCAACTGAAATCCCTTAAATGGTTAGATCTACCTTTATTATTTACCATGGCAACGTTGTGAAAATGAGATATTGTTTGTGCAATTTGATTTTATTGTAAGCGAGAATTAAAATGTTTGAAGGATAACTGAATTAAGTGTTCCGCAAATGATGTTTTGAAATTATTTTGAATATAAATGCCATCTCTTTATATAGAGTAGATCTTAAAAACAAGTCTGTGTCTTAAATAATATCATATTGTCCTGTAACAAAATACATTTTGTGACAAACGTTTCAACCTAACATTCTCGTATATGATGTGTTTCGGCATGATTTAAGTTATACGAGAAAAGTTGCACTTGGGAAAATCTAGATCTAGATTGGCTAAGTTTGTAACAAATAAATTTTTAATCTTAATATAAGAAACTTATGCCGAAAGAAAATAATTAAAATATATAGATCGAGATCATTCTACAAAGGCCGAATTTAAAATACATTTTCTGTCTTTTCTTGTCGTGCATGAGCGACTGAGCGGACTTTGAATCACTTGGACCGTTCTACGCCGTCGCTACTCTGGAAACGTTCCTCCCACAGTCACATGAATTTTGGACCCCTAAAAGTTTAATGAAACACCCAGGACCGACTTTTACTTTTACGTATTATATATGCTTGATAGTCAGTCCGGGGTGTTTTATAAAAATGACTTTTCCGGGTCCAAACTTCATGTGACTCTGGTAAGTCCCTCTATTGTCTTCACCACTGACTTTTCATATTAGAGTCCCTAGAGAACTGATGAAGGCTTATTCTTCCACTCCGCTTGTTGCTTCCTTCCCCCCCCCCCCACAACACACCTAGCGCCTCCCATTTCGCAAAAATAATATAAATCGTGTTTTTACACTGAGTTCTGTATGCTTGTTAACTATAATCAACGTGGCGGATCCTTGGAGTGACGTCACACGGGAACTTTTCCGATATTTTACGGAAGTCGCCGAGGATCATAATATTTGCGTTTCGGTGAAATACCGGCCAATTCGTATCGGTGATTTATGTCCCAATAAACACGTTTCTTGTCGGAAATTTCCGCCCAACTGGATTCAGTGCACTTTATTTACAAATAGCTTACAAAATAGTAACCGGGGAAATTGTCAATCAATGGGACCTTTAAGTAATGTAATATTATACAATACTGTGGCGCTCTGTAGTGCTGTAAGTACTGTAGTGTTCTAAATATATGCAGTGTCATCAATATTCTTTAGTAATGTAGTTTAATATGATACTGTACGGTACCTTCTGTAAGGTAAAATATACTGTACAACAGTATGATACTGTAGTTCTTTGTAGTACTCTATCACTACTATTTGATATAATTTTCAATCAGCTCAACACTTTGTAATACCTGTATTTACAAATATATACAATTCAAACAAAAATTATATATGATATTATTAATACAAGTTTTGCAAATATAAAACTGTTTTAATTGCTAAATGAGACTTTTTGATATGGGACACACTGCCTGTCAAACTTATCAGCTTTCATTTTGATTGAGGTCATTGGGAAACACTAGTCAATACTCTAATTTTAAGTGACTGAGACTCCTATCATCTTTCTCACCTTAACATTTTCAAACTATAATCCAAACTTAAACAATTCATGTTATCTTTCTTTAATATTTCCAAAAGCATCTAAACTCTTCAAGACATGATACCTTACTAACTTTCTTCACATCTCCCTACTTCCGTTCATTGTTTCCCTTTCTTACAATCATTCACACCCTCTTTATAATTTTCAACTTATCATATCACACACTCGTACTGAGAAACTTGACTGATGTTTGTCTGTCGTAATCATTTTTTACACGGCTATCCACTGTCTTAACTCTACTGATGCTAATTAACAAGTACTGGCCCTAATTGCTGAAACAAATTATGTCTGCAAAGCCCTTTTGAAATTCTAGACCAAATAAAATCAGCCTTTAATCAGAAACTGATTATTCTTAGATTAGTAATTAAGCATATGGAAGTAAAAATATTCTTATAAAACAACAATCTATACTTAATATTAACTCATACATTTTGTATTCATATTTCTAACTTTTTTAATAATAATACAAAGTCATCACGTAACAATTTTAGCCTTTGGTTCCACTGGATGTACGTTGACTGCATGCCTGAACCCGACCTTTATGTACCTGATAAAGAACAACTTCATGTTTAAAACGATGACGTCATCATCGCTCTGTAGTAAACAGTATACCAGAAAATCCAGAAATTTACTTTTCATCACTTTGCAATAAGATTCTCATGCCTCACGCATATGTAAAAAGTTCAATAAGTCTATTGAAACCAATCGATAGAAACATGTTTGAGATGAAACATTACACGTGTACATGTGTACCTATCTAAATTCGAAACCTTGTTACATGTATGATTAGGGTTGTGGCGGTGACATAAGTTTTTATAAGAAATTATTACGCCAGACATGTTTGCGGAGAATGAAGTTGCTTAAGTCAAAGCAACTTCTTGAAAGTTCTATTTAATAATATATATCTTTTCAATCAATAATTTTCTCTGACCTGATTTTATCTAGAATACTTCAATAGAAAATTTTCTTTTTGATTACCGATGGTGCGCCGGATGACACGAATGTCTCCTACTCAAAAAACGAAAGTGAGAGTTGTTTAATAACTACGCTCGGTCACTCGTTACTAAAGAAACAATGAGCCACATACAATAAGAAAATACAAGTTAGCAATATCCCGAGTACTAATATTACGATAATCTATTTTCAACAGTCGACAATATAACATCGACAATATAACACTGTAGTGTGCTTTAGCGACGAGTTGATGTGGTATGGTTAAGATTTTTTAAAGTCACGGCCAAGATCCGTCCCCTGACAGACGCAGACTGAGGAAACAGATGCATAGAAGGGATTACGGCTACCAGACTCTAGCCCCGGTGGTGCTTTTGCCCACCCAGTGTATAGCACAGTTACACGCGAGACTATATTTTGTCTTTGATTGATTATACTAGTACTGTATATAGTACTGGCCGACCCTGGGACTTCTCCCTGGATAAACTTGCCAAGACACTTGACAGGCGCAGGTTGAAAAGAGACAGATGCAGAAACAAGTGAATCCAGGCACCAGAACCTAGCCCTTTTACGAATAGACCCCTTGGTTATTGTAACGCACCGATACACGTGAGATTACCTCTGGGTTTCTAACCAGTTCATCACTAGATAGGGGTTAACTGACCAGTTCCTTTATGTTTCAAAAGTCTAATGATGACTAAATGTTAATTGAAATATTCATCATACAATGTAGCAATTGCACACTATACTAGATGATTGTGTAGGCATTGTTAAAATGCATAGTACCATTTTGTGTTAGAGAACGCAATATGTACATGGTATTCTAGATTTTTGTTTAGCATACGTCAGCCCCTTTTCTTGTTGCATGCACCTTTTCACAGTCGGGAATCAGGACAGCTTGCCTTTGCATGTCTTTGGCGGACCTCCTTTGAGTCCCTTGCAATTTATCCTCATTCCTCTAAGTGTACAGTTGTTTGCTTGTTGCTACGAAGAGGCACTGGAGACACTACTAGTAATAATAGGTTCTTATTAAAAGTACTTTCAACTTTTTGCAGTAACAATTATAAAAGATGAAACATTTTTGTTAACCCTCATTATTCGCCAGTATAATCATTTTGTAGATAGAAACTGTTTTCCTGATATAACTTTAAACAAGGGGGCCGAGGAAATGCTTGATAACGCTTTAAAGGTAACCCCAGTGCGGGATCAACGTCAATGGGAATCATTTGAAAAACGCTGATACAGGACCACTAAAAGATGCTTTCAAGTTTTCCTATACAACTCATTGTAAAATCAAGTGAACCCCGTTGATTTGAACAATCATGGTTGAGGATCATTCGGTAACCCATCATGATTTGAACAATTGTAGCAGATATCTAATACACTGCTACATTCCAAACATCTAAGTTCTGGGCCTTGTGAATTTAGACAAGACTATTTTTTATTTTTTCCTCAAATAAGCCTACGTTAACTTAAGTGAACCGTGGGCAGGATCAGTTTTGATCCAGGGTGTGTTATTTGAACACTCTTTGTAGAGGTCTACCAGGCAATGATACATGCCTAATAGCTCAGCTCTAGAAGAACTTAGTTTTTCCTATATATACCTATTCAAAATAATGTGACCGCCAGGGCGGGGTCAATTTTAACCCTTGGACATGATTTGAACATTCTAAGTAGAGATCCACTAGACGATGCTACATGACAAATATCAAAGCTCGGGGCCTTCTGGTTTTTAGAAAAAGCTTTTCCTTTCCATTGCTAAAGTTCTGCATGGATGTTATACTTTGAACAGCTTTGATACAGGTCCATTATAATCATATTGAACTATTTGTACCATTGCTTAACCGAAAGCGGATACAGTAATAACCTTAAGAAAATCGATAATCTAATACTTTCTACATCAATATTGATCTTGGCTGATCGGAAGTTTCCGTATTATGGTAAGTCATAAATCACTAAATCAGCAAAAGTCGATTATTTAAGCTAGCTGTTACATTTACCGATAAATGATACCAAACTTCTGGGTGTGTGCTGACTAACTGATTTATTGCGCTAAATTTAAAGAATCTTTAATTCAAAATGAAAAGGGGCATTATCGTGTCAATGATTCATTTTATTCTATTAACCATTTAAACGTTAACACAATGACTAACATTTTATGCACAACATACTATAGTATTTGAATAAAGACATAGCAATATGTGTAATGAGGTGTATATATATTTTGTCAAAACACTTCTTATAGAACATTTAGTGTAAGCAGATCTGTCTTCTTTCAACGAAGTTTACAGATCCTTGAAGTGCTAATCTACGTTGACTTAAAAACACAACATATTCAAAAAGAAAATCTTTGATTTTGATTTATGGCTATATGCGAGTATTTTGTCATTGTAAGGAGCCTATCTTCGTTTCATTGAAATATATAGATAATTGATGCGTTTTAATTCATAAATATTTCACGTTTACACAACGCTATGAAAATAAATTTAAGACCATGAAACTACCTGTATACCCAAGTAAAAACATAACGATATCTGTTGTAAAGGAAGTGTTTATTTATTTGTACACTTTATATGAAACTATTAGAGTACATAGGCCTTCAATTGACTTAATCAAATAAAAATGAATGTATCGATCTCGATTTTATATTTCTGGTGCAGTTTTGTTGGCTATATTTCAACGTTTTTTACACATTCTCTGTGCACAACAATTATAACAGTTTGTCCTTTTATACCTAGTTGATCAAGCTTGTTTTTTTATATTTCTGTCACACTTAAAGTTTCTTGGATGCTATCTTGTAGGTTTCCGTTAAACTCATCATTCGCCTGCTTAGTTTAGATTTAATAAAGAAGTGAGATCCAATATTTTAAGCAGCATCTAGAGAGTTACCAGCGGGATCCTTCGTTTTTTTTTAAATCAAAGTAGTCGAAAGGTGTAAAAGACAGTTATATACATTTGTATATAAAAAGACGACCAACTGCTTGATTCGTAATTCAATAAAACGTTTGTTTGACTATTATATTACGGATGGTCGGTTTATGTAATTACTGTTTTCTATCGTACAAATCAATTATCTTAAAAGAACAATATCTGTTAATAAAGTTTGTTGAGGCGAGAAGCAGAATCAAATTTACGTGGCTATAACTATATTGATATACAGCCGATTGGCTCTTGACTCTTTACTTGTCTGACGATATTTATTGTTCGACCTTACCCTGTCATTCACATTCTTTTTATAAATCTCTTACATCCCCTCTTGTCCATCCCAATTCTATCAAACTTTTTTTGTACTTCTAGTGTATATGTTCTCATATACACATACTTTATTGAGAAGTAAGTTTTTTGTATATATTAAATGCATCTAGTATGTTACAAAAATCGTATCCTATACACACGACATTCCTGTTACTCTCTCGCTTGTTTTGTTAATCATGATCTGTAAAATATATAATTCATACAAAGTACATGTAGCATGAATTTCTTTTCTGGGCTAATTACTAACACGAAATGTTGTAGTTTGACATCTTAATTAACGCACGCAGGGTCCGTATATTACAGGGTTACGAAACGGCCGAATATGAAAATATGATGTCCCGGGTCACGTGACCTTTTCCGAGATATAGAATATTTTTGAAAATTTTGATCGGGAAAGCCTATCAACAAAACACTTATAAACTTGTTATTTGAGCGAGTTTTCATATTATCGTGATATTGAAATGTGGGGTAAGTGTTTAAGTTTTTTCATCTTTAAGTTTTATACGTAATATACGGACTCGACGCACGTTAGTGTTTGACCTCATTTGCCAACCAATCGAACTGCTCAGATTTTCAAATAAACGTCTTTTTTTATTAAAACTACCTCCTAAAATCAGTTAATTTATTAAGAGTCCACTCTAAATAGAAAGCACTTTAGCTCCGCCCACAATCACGGACCTATATATACATAGGTCCGTGCACAATACATGTCAGCTAGGTCAATCACACTTAGATCTCATTGGTCGCCGTGATAAGCCTACTCTTTGGCAACCAATCAAATTCAACCTTCGGCTATACTGGCTGGAAATTGCAGTCAGGTAAATCTTTCCTATTTTGGAAACAGTAAAACACTTTTGATAGGTATAGGCATGATGGGAGACATGCCGAGGTCTCATCCACAAATTCAAGCTAACATATTTGCTCTTATGGACGGACCTTTATAAAATTTGCCTCAAATCAAATCAATACATGTCAGTGGCTATGAAAAAGGTCAAATGAGGTTAAACACTAAGTAAGTTAAAGTTTATTATCGCTACCGCTCGCTCCCTTTGGGTTTCTTAATTGTTAAAATTTGACTTAATAAACTCTAAATCATACTTAGTAAGTCTAGAAGAAAAAAAGAATGAAAGTCCAAAATCAAATGTTTTTATTAACACATTCATGAGTGTTGTGTTGCCATTGTTCATAATTTAAAAACGAAGCAGGTAGGTTTGTCAAAACGGGGTAATAAATTATCGAACAAGTTGGGTTTATTACTCCCTAATAATCAAGATCCCGGTTAAATCAATTTATGGCTACATTGACGATGATAATTTGTAGATTCCATATATAGTTTAGAACAAGAAGCAAAGGGGAATCGTGTCAAATTGAAAAATGCAAACTAGAAATCCGGATATTATTAAATATCATGTACAGTAGTCGGAACGAAACAGTTGTCACAATTCGCGTATATCGTGCGTGTAACGTGCTTATTACGTGCGTGCGCTCATCGTGTATTTTTTCAATCGTACATCGTGTATCATATCGTATCATTCATCGTTCAACGTGCACGATATACTATACACGATATACGATAAATGATATACGATTCCCGGTACACGATAGGCCTATACGGTATACGATTCGATATTTTATTCAGTCGTGAATTGCTTGTCTATGCGTGAATATCACCGCAAAAAGAAACAAAGTGCTGACTTCAAATTGTATTATTCGTCAATGCAATACGGACAATACATGTAATGACTTTCGGTACAGGTTGAAGACAGTTTACATGTATAGACTTGAACAATTAATTAGGAATTATAAGAGGACAGGGAACATCAACTACTTTCGGAAGTCGATACATGTATAATGATAGAAATTTTCACAGTCACAAGTAACACGATCCATTTTAAAAAGGGACTTTCCAACAGTTCCCAAAAAAACGGCAATTTTAGGCATTTTTCTATACCAGAAATGCATAATATCGATGGTTTTTTGTCCTCAAAGTACGACACAAAGCAAGTATAACTTTGAAACCTTTAATTAGTAACACGAATTACCCACAGAATAGCAGGTTGGTATAAAGTGCTTAGAACGTCCTAAGATCATTTATACCAGACTGCAATCTTTAGAATGATCTAAAGGATGCAATAATAATAATAACATAGACTTTAAAATATCAACAAACACTAAAATTGTTCCTTAAAACGCCCTAAGTAAGTTTTTGTTCATCTTTTAAATAGCCATACACACCCGTTCTTAGAACGTCCTAAGAAAATTGTTTCTAAAAGATTTTATAAATATCAAATCATTCACAAGATTCACTTTAAAATATGAACAAACACTTGAATTGTTCCTTAGAACGTCCTAAGAAAGTTTTTGACATCTTTTAAACAGTCATACACACTCATTCTTAGAACGTCCTAAGGAAATCGTTTAAAAAGATTTTATGAACAAACTGTATTTATATTTATAAAAACTCATTCTTAGAACGTCCTAAGAAAATCGTTTTGAAGATTTTATAAAAATCAAATCATTCAAAAAATACCCTTCAAAATATGAACAAACACTTAAATATTTCCTTAGAACGTCCTAAGAAAATCGTTTTGAAAGATTTTATAAAAATCAAATCATTCAAGTGTTTTATAGGAAGAACAGAACCAACTCAGGAAAGGTCTATAGTTATAAAATATTTCTGACCATCTGCAGGACATGATATTCGTTTTTTTCACAGTTATTACTGTATGGACGTAATGGTAGGCATGTCTGTGAAAATAAAAGTAAGAAAATGTATAACTTTTCTTTATCATAATATGAGTAACATTGTATTTGCAACAAACAGATGAAACAAAACGTAAAAATGAGTATACGATCCCAAATGTTAAAAGTACAATTACTGATAACTAAGTATGTCCTATTCAACAGAGTTTGCTGTATGATACAAAACTGTCAATGTTAAAGGCACCTTTATTACACAATGTCCATTTCAACAGCGCACGCTGTAGGGATCTCTTAATTGTACAAGGAAAACTGAAGTTTTCATCTGACCAGACGAGTATTTCTCCCAGCACTTCATGATAGAATCGTCCAGTTTCGATCTTCCCATCGTCTTCCATAGCAATCCGTACTAATTCGGCTTTCAATTTTTAATTGTCGCATTAACAACAAAGTCCAAACACAGAGTTCAAACTGTTGTTGTTTGTCTAAAAACTCATGATCCACCGCGACTTGTGTCCCCAGACAAAAGTCACATACTTAATTTACTAATCTTTTAATTGAGTCTTGTGAATTGGCAGTTCAAACTGATTGTATAAATAACGACACATTTAATTATTTAATTCGGTAATATTTGTATTTCAAAAATAATTATATTTTTTTCTGTTTTATTTCGTCTGATGTGACCCTAAAAGTTATCAGACCTATCAAAACTAAATAATTGAACTTTGAAAACATTAATCAATCACATTTCCCTTAAATGACATTTTTTAATTTTCTTACCGTGTGCTAAATTTTAATGAACAAATTTTACATAATATTTATATATATTATATATCTAAATCATTACTAAAAAAGTGGGCCGTTCTGGACTGGTCCGTTCTGGTACTAAACCCAAGTTATTTACTGGGTAGATAAAGATAATATGACGAATCAACGACAGTTTTACAAAATCAGTGACGGTCCGAGCAAAAAATAATAAAATAATAGGACAGTACCTTCTTGTTCAAGGTAATCCTCGTAATCCTTATAATAATAATCGTCACACGAATTTACTGAAAAACAATGAATGATTTATTGAAAAGATAATTATGTTGGCTGTCAAAAACAAATGGACAGTGTCTCTCGTGTAGTGGTGCTTTCAAGACACATGTTGGCAGCAATTAACTTCAATTTTACGCCTACTTGATTGAACCTCATGATCAATACCCTGCCGAAATCACTCGCATGTGTTTAAATTTGACACTTACTTTAAATTATTTCGCACCTATGTAAACTGTGGACATTTAAAACTTGCATAAGTCTTTTTTTTCTATATACATATTGTGTCATTAATTTGTCTAATTAATTTGGTCTCATTAAACGGACAACAAATTGTAAAAGAGAAACAAAACAAACAGAGTTGTTGAAATAAAAGAGCAATCAAAATTTAAGAAAAATGTAAAAACTCAAAAGTAATCGTATAACGTGTACTCCGTCTATTGTGTAGCGTGCATCATTTTCGTTTCGTATATCGTTCATATCGTATAGCGTTCTGAATTGTGTACCGTGTATTTACCATTCGTGTATCGTGCGTACATCGTGCGTGTGTCGTGCACTCAGTGTGGCAACTGTTACGTTCCGACTACTGTAGCATAAAAGTTAAGAAGAAATATTTTCGATATTGGCTGCATTGAAATATATTTTTGCACTGAATTGATCTAAACATGCAACTAGTTTTCGAAGAGACATGTTCAAATCTGACTGTTTGCGTGTGTGTGTGTGTGTGTGTGTGTGTGCGTGTGTGCGTGTGTGCGTGCGTGCGTGCGTGTGTGTGCGTGCGGGCGTGCGGGCGTGAGTGCATACGTGCGTGTGCGTGTCTGTCTCTATCCAATTAATCCAGTTGGTCTCCAGTTAATTTCATAATTCATGAAAAAGAAAATTAGAAGAAATAAAAAGTAATGTCTCTTACGTTATTTGTATGCTAATATTTTTTGCAGTCAGGTATTGCGTAAGAATAAAATTGACTTTAATAACCAAAATGGCATTGGACTATTGTGTCACACTTTGTGCAATTAACAAAAACAATCACACTTTTTTGACAAGTGGAGGGTTCATTTGATAGTAGCCAAACCTTATAAAAGCACGTACAGGTGACACGTCCCACCTTTGGACCTTTAAAATGATAAAATACAAATAAAGTGACAGTTGAGAAAACCTCTCAAATACGAGATAATCAGAAAAACGTTGGCAATTATACCATATTCTTTCATTTTACTGAAACATACAATTTAAGGCTTTTGGCGGACCCTAAGTTAATCAATAATTAGCAGCCTAGCTCAGATATGATTTCCGTATGATATTGGATAATTTCCGTGAAAGCCACCGGGACATCCGATCCGTCACACTTATCATTTTAACAGTGTATAAATCACTAAATGGGAAAGTGAAATCGGACACTTTTTAACAAATTTTTGCACCATTTTATTACTTAAATAATTATTTCACTTGCCGATGTAACAATTTCAAAAACGATCCTTTAAATGGGTTTCTCTATATAAGGCGAAATATTTTTAAAAAATCACTGAAAATTTGAAGCAATTTAAGATAATTCCCTTAAGCATTTCATTGTGAAAACGGGGTAGTTGATTTTAAACCAAGTGAAATACATTTAGATGAAAGAATTTGCCAACTTTTGTGATAATTGCAAACACGATTATAAAACCATTTAAAAGTTATGATGGTTAAACCGATTTTATCTTTCGTTGATTAATGTGAAAACAGTACCGATACATCGATTATCTTAATAAATGGAAGTTCCATATGACCTCAAAAGTGAATTGGTTGTGTCAGACGATTTTGTTTCTCTATGATTCCTGGATTTGCAGTTTATTTATATAAACCATTGCACTTGTTGTGTGCTTAATCAAAGTATATACCATATATACTACAAACAGTATGTACATGTAGTTTAATTCATATATAAAAAATGTGTATCAGTACAATCACGATTATTCTATAAATACCGAAGCTTGTGTTAAATTCGTACATGTATAATGGCTACTGCATATGTTATCTATAGGAAAACAAAGTACTGTGTATTGGGGTGGAGCTAAACCTGTCATCTATGAACAATATAGAATATGTTCTTTTTACAATAGAGATCAGTACCAACAGCGCAACAGAGCAAATGTGCCATGATACAAAATAGATAGAGTAAGGTTGACTCAAATAATGACACCATGTCTAAGAGGCTACGCCTCCTCGAAATAACGTAATCTTATCGCAAAAACTAGTCTATCTATTACTTAGAAGCTTAAACAGTTTTGGTTTTAAGTGATCTTTCACTGAAAATGAATATATTACCTGTTGCTTTCGTATTAGGTTTCTTTGATATGGACCGTGACTGGCGTATGATTGTTTTCCCAAGTGACTGGTTATCTCCTAAATGTTCCTCGATCTCTTTTGCCACATCAAAGGATATGTTTTTCACATCTCTGCCAGCAGATGCTTTGACGCACTCTCTTGCTCGTCTTAACTCCTTTTTTCCGTAGTTGATGTCCACAAACAGCTGGACTTCATTGACATTCTTCGACCGATTGAGTTTGTTAAGTCGTATTTCGACATCTTTTATAATGTCCTCGATTTTCGAACTGTATGCATTAATGTTGTCTGCTAACTCTTTATGTTGTTTTTGTAATTCTTCAAGAGACTTCTTCTCTAGTTCTTCAACTCTTGCAATAATTCGCTTTTTAAACTTCTGTATCTCATCCATTATATCACCTCGCTCCTTATTCAGACTTTTAAGTTCAGTCTGCATTTTGAACTTCAGATTTTGCAAATCAATTTTAACCCCTTCTAATGACGATTTCATCTTCTTCACGTCTGGTCCACGAAGTAGTCCTTTTGCAATATTTGGGATATATTCTATATCATCGCAAGACCTAAAAATAAGCGACACTATTTTCTGATGATAACTTTTATATTGCTCTTTATACATTATCACTGTTTCCTTAACATACTTTATTCATTATAAACAAACATAGCATAATTTTCAAGAGGCGGAAATGAATTTTTTAATAAATTCTATACTTTTCAGTTCAGCACGTTTTCTATTCCTCCTAGCCTATACTTCGAAATTTGGTAACGGTACATTTCCCTCTTAGTGGTTCAGAATAAATAATCTACTTCAAGTAAGACAATTTCTTGAGCCTGATCTACACGGCTGCTGTGGAGAGCAGTAAGTGATACTAGTATTATATTAACAGAATTGCTTGCAAGCGCGTGTAGGTGTTTGTTCGGGTGCAAAGCTTTGGCTTATCCAAAAGTGTGCCTACAAACCGAATAAGTGTATAAATTTTAATTAACTGTAATTTTAATTAATGTTAATTACCTGTGTTTGACAGCGATGCAGACTGCACAACAAACCACATCATGGTCTTTACAGAACATTTTTATCACTTCTCCGTGGTGCTCTTCGCACACATCGGAAGGCAGTTCAGCTGAGGAATTCCGTACTCGCTTTTGCCCTTGACCAAACATCTTCGAACCGTTGTCAACAACGTTGTGATCCTTGGTGAATTTGTTGTGACCTGTCAAACATTTGCGACAGTAAAATATCTGACAGTCAACACATTGGTAGACAGCTTCCGTATTTTTGCCCTCGTCGGAACAGGGCGCACATTGATGATCGTATATCGCGTCTGAAGCCTTTGTTTGTGACCGTCCTAATTTCCTAACGTAGCCTGACGCCATTGTTTTAAAATATGTTTAAATTCCTGATTTAATCTGTAACCTGTTTACAGATAGCACAATACGTTGTCAAACATTACTTAATCAATATTGAAGAAAGATAATATAAACATATTAATCTTTGAAACTTGAAAGGTTGTGGAATGAGATAAAAGTTTAAGCCAATCAATAGTTTACGTGATCGTATATAGCTCGGCATATGCCCTGTGATTATATGAGCTACCTGTAGTGTTGTACATATGAAAAACAACACAGAAGAAATTATTCAAACACCAAACACATTTACTATTTGAAAAGGAAGCATATATGACATATATTTATTCAGAGCTTATGAAATGTTTAAATATTATATTGGTTCACAGCTTGAGCAAGAAACTGAGTCAAGCATGAAATTTGCCTAAGGCCTAGGTGTATGAACATGCTAAAGTCAAGTCACTGTGACCTAAACCAATGTTTACAATATCGCATGTATAGCATAGTGGAGTGTGTTTTCCAAAACAAACGAAAAATTGAAATATACCAGTCCTGTCTATAGTCACCGTATCATTGTGTTAATGTTAAGAAAGTAAGAAAAAACACTACCATACCGTACGGTTTGACTAAAATCGATACCGCGCGTTCTGCCGTGTAACAGTAATTATACAGTTACATGCCTGACAGTATATTTCTACCGATCACGTGCTGCCTTGACAGAAACAGTATAAATGCTGACTGTTTGTTTATGGGAGTTTAACATTGATAATAAATTGAGGCATAATAATATTATTGTACCTAATATGAAGCCCATATAGCGTAGTGGTAGTTTGTTTGTGTCAGTATCACCGGGTCCATCCAATCAACAATTACCTTTTCGATTTGGTTTGAGATTATTTAGTGTGGGATGTGATAGACAATTGAACATTGCCCATGGGTGCAAAGATATGTAGCTTCTTCTTCTGTTTTTAAGACAAGACAGTTGAGGCATTCCATATTTTATGTATATTTTATTTATTAATAGCTCCTACCTCTGTTCTTAACACAAGACAGTTGAGGAGTTCCATGGTTTACGTATTGATTGCTTCTTCTTCTGGTTTCGACAATGTTCTTTATAAGTCTATGACAGAACTTTGCTTCAGCTTTCTGTATGTTGAAACTCCAGTTTAAACGTAATAACTCTTGCTAATGCATTGTAAGCATTGTTGGCTGATTTTAGACTGATTAATTTAAAATGATAACTTGTTAATAATGAATCTTATAATGAAATTATTTTTTATAATAAACTATTGTTGAAAAGCTTTGTGTTGTTTTGAATTACTGATGGAAGGCGATTTCAGAAGATGTCAGCTTGCGAAAAACTGAGGTAGAATAAGGCACTATTTAAGCAGTTTAATGGCCAAAACTTCTCTGGTAAAGAATTAAGTTTTATTCGTTTAATATTCAGGTACAATTAATTGCATACATGAGTTTCAAACTGTTTCGTCAATTCATACATTTACTTTGAAGTTTCGTTTATATAGATTTACTGTAAATACTGAGTTCACATATCATACATATTAAGGGAGCCTTGAAAAAATGCAAATACTAAATTATTGGTATTGTATCCTGACCGTCGAAACAGATCAAATTCTAAATATATACCGACCTTTTTAGTGCATGACATTCTAGCTGATTTTCCGAATATACCCGAAATAAGACGGAACACTTTCACCCATAATATCTATATTTCGATCAGACTTTCCCAGCACGATACGCAAGTGCGCAAAAAGAACTATTTGTTTATGACGTTTGGTGTCTTCCCTCGATGACGCTTCCGATTGGCTGAAATGCAGCACTATTTGCAATATAAGTTCTTGTGTAATCAGCAAACAATATAACATCAAACTGATTGTACATGATAAGAAAGTTTGAAAGATTTTACTTTGAGTTTATCGCACTAACACAAATTATTGTATAAAAACTCAACTCTATGTCCTTGTGGCCATTCCTTTCTTATGGTTGCCATACTTCTGTGACAAAGCTGTATTGTGGGGGTATAATTCGTCACTCTTGTGACAGTTCTAGTTTCTTTCTGTTTTTAATTTCACTGTTACCATTTCAGTCTTAAGACTTTTTTTACCTTGATTGAATTACTTGAAGGCAAACCTCTCAAGCTGTATGTGTATAATTGCGATTCAGATTCATGTAGGGAGGTCACGATAACATCAAATGCATCATGGGGCGGGGAAGGAAATTTGTTGTTATTCGATATTCTCTCTTGTTCTTTTTTAAAGGGGCACACTCTACATATAGCAGGTTATTTTCTTCAAACATGTTTTAAATGAACCTAAAATAATAAAAAAATGCAATTTCAGAGAACATAAATCGAAAAAATACCCGATTGTCGCTCTTTCAGAGAAAAGGTGATACACAGGGATCGCTTTGTCAGTCAGTTCGTCACAAAAACTTAAGGTTGGCTATAACTTTGCCATTACTTGCTTATGACAAAAGAGTCATGATGCCGCCAAATTTTGAAGGTCAAGGTCATACTTTAGGGAGTTAAGCCCCATTTCATACTTATATTTGTCACAAAATTATTGGTTATTCTTACAAATTGAAAGAGGGCGACACAAGTGTTTTACTGAAAACCCATCTAGTTTTTGCACAAATGATTGATATAGAGTCGTTGATTTTATCATTTAGGGTTCTTTATAGGCGACAGTATAGTATTTTTGTATACTGTAGAATCATGACCAGTATGTTTGATTTCCAGTCTTGGCTGTGGTATTGGATATGGCTATCTACACAGAATACCAAAATGTCAGTTCCCATCTTCAAAGTCGTTACATTTACCTCCGCATATCAATGCACAAACAACAACTGGCAATGAAATGCTAGCAAATGTAAGTTGCCTTTACACTACATTTTAAAAACAACTTAGCCTTGCTGTGAACAAACCAACATGCTAAGGTAATTAGTAGCTGTAAAAAGACAAGAAAAATGTGTTTTCTTTGTGAAACTCTACTATAACTACTTGGGCTTATTGTTAATTGTTACTTTGTCTGTAAGACATGAGAGAAAACTATAGATTCAGATCAAGGGAAAGGTCCACTGATTTTCTTTGGCACAGCAGGGTTCTATCAAAAGTTGAATCTTAGCCTGCGTTACCTATCCAGACTGATCCAGAAAAAAAGGATTTGCATTTGATTGTCGAAGAATAGACAAAAACAATCTGTCTTAAAACTTTCTTGTTGAATGTTTTTAAAAAGAACAAATAATTGGACTGAATGAGTCAAGTAACACTTGGTGTGCACCCTGTCTAACCAAATAGAGAAATGTAAATGTTAAATCTGTTATTTCAGGTGCCAATGGGAAACGCTACAGCTGGGGCCACCCATGGGATGGCAAATCTTTCTCTAAATACAGGTTAGAATAAGATCAGTATTTCAAATACAGTTAGTGTTTTCACAAATTTCATTTTTAATGGTACAAAACTTGCTTTACCCTGCTGGCAGCAAATGATTCTGCTTAAGTGACCATTGCAGATTATGACTGTGCAGTTTGATCATGATCTGCATTTGTCACTGTTCAGTTAGCAAATTTTCACGGGACACCCACTTTTAAAGAAGTACCTGTCCAACATGAAAGATGTAAAGTTCATTTTAGAAACTCATTGACTGATGTGGAGGTTGTTCATTGGCTGAAAATGTAAGAGATTTTTTAACTTTGGATCATCCTACACTGTTGACAACTAATATGTTTGGTAAGTTCAGTCATTACACCAGACAGATCAAGTAGATCTATCTTTTACAGGAACAACAACTATTCCAGTGATTCCACAGTCAACGCTGAGTCAAGGGTTACCAGGGCAACCTGGTTTACCGCAACAACAAGCTCCCCTACCAAACTTCTCTCATTCTCCTTTAGCCGGGGCAGGTAAGTGTACGAAGTAACTCTTGGAAGACCCTATGTTCATTTTCCTCTTTTCCTGTAAAATTGAAAGATCTTGATACGTTAAGATAAAAACAAACACGCCCTTAAAATGCAGAAGCACAGTCCAACCTCCAGAAACGATACCACCCTAGAGCTACAACCTCCTTAAAAAGACTAGCATTTTCTTTCCTATATAAGGAATTGACCTCTCGAGAACAACACCTCTCTACAACAAACACATCTCAGCGTTCTTAAGGGTGTTCACTCCTGAGAGGTTGCACTGTAATTATTTTATGGAACTGAATAGAACAACTAAATAAAATGTTACATTTATTTGTCTTCATGTATTCAAGGTGTTGCTATGTGTGAAATGTTTACAATTCTATTTCAGCATTTTCTCCCCAGTCAACATTACCAAATTTAGGAACAATGCCTGGGCCATTACCGCCCTTACAGGCTCCAATATCATTTCCGCCTTTTAATCCCGGCAAATTTATTTCTATATATTACTGTAGTCAAGACATTTTGTGTTGTTCGTCTCTAAGGCAAGAGGTTCTGTTGTGGATTTATGAATATGTATCATGCTTATAGTAATCTGCTGTCAGTTGTTTGTTCATTTGTGACCTACCTGGTTGGTTGAATAGCTATGGTAACTGACATGTTATCAGTAAACTTTTTACTGATTTAAGGTTACGCATTTGAGTCGCACTTCCGACCAGTGTGGAGGATTGAAGTCCAATACTGGTCCTTCTCAATATGATGGTTAGGTAAGCTGCCTGACTGTAAATGACTGGAATGCTAATGACATTGGTGTGAAACCCTTACACATGAAAAAATAGTCTGTGCCTTTTGTGGCATTTCTTGTTTAAAAGGTTCTTGGTGTTTTGCATTTTTACAGCTCAGTTACCTGGTGGTGTTAGTTTACCAATGACTCTAGCTGGACCGACGTCATTACCAAATTTCTCTGCAACAGAACCGGCTCTTTCTGCTATTTATTTTAAGATATTAAAATAATTACATGTAGAACTATTAGAATACTGGTGTGAAGACCTTTGTGGTCAAGTGGTTACAGTCCTTAACTAGAGATCACTTCAGTCTGCCTTTGATTGAGAAACATGGATTGGAGTCCTGCTACCAACCATGTCTCTTTATTTGCGAAAGTTGGCTGTTTCTTATGGATGATAAGTTTCAAGTACATGTACTGGTCGTTCCAAGGAACAATTGTAAAAGTAACTGCCTGCCTGTAAATAAATGAAGTACATGTGCTTTTGAAAGAGGTGTAAAACACAAACGAAAAAAGGATAGCTTACACAATCATTTTCTTCATTGTTAGAATGGTAGCAAAGAAAATTACAAAAAAAACAGTAATTGGATTGTGTATCTTTTGTAGTAGCTTAATCGCCATTTTCCGTAAACTCAAAGTTTTAGATTTACAAATACTATGATGGTTTTTGTGTGACCTTTTCGGAGAAAAGTCGATACATAGGGATCGCTTTGTCCGTCCATCGGTCCGTCAGTCCATTACATGAACTTAACGTTGGCTATAACTTTGCCATTTCTTAAGATTTCTTCATCAAATTTTACAGTTGTATTGGTTATGACAAAATGGTCGTGATGCCACCAAATTTTGTAGGTCAAGGTCATATTTGACAGAGTTGAGCCCCTTTTTGTACTTAGATTTTGTCACAAAATTATGGGTTATTCTTACAAAACGTAAGAGTGCGACACAGGTGTTCTACTGAACACCCATCTAGTACTTTGATAACAACTGTGATAACATTTTCTTTTCCTAGGTCCATTGACGACTACACAAGTGCACAGTCATACCATAGGTGCAGCTGCACCCACAATGGCGGCTCAAGGGCTGCCACTCCAGAAAACTGCAATGCAAGGCACATCAATCCCGGTCAATTCAGTTCAAGGAACATTACCATTAACAAATGATAGCCAAGGGGCACAACTGCAGAATGCCTCACAGGCAGGGGAGAGCACTGAAGCGAAACCTGTTCAGAGTGATGGTGCAGCGGCGTCATAACAGTTGGATGTAATATAATTATGAAAATAAATTATTAATATAATTATGATGGTGATAACTTGTTACACAGTGTACAGCGTTTTTCATGTCCTGTGTTGCATCTTCCTTGAGATTGAAGAATTGGCTGTGAAAAGAGAACGGTGACTTTTACAACAGGAGATTAGACACATGCAGTTACTTGGCGTTACGGATAAACAGAGATTTCTGTTTATAAAAATACAGCTGAACGAGTAAAGGGAACGTGAATGTTGCTGCATTTCATTGCAATACATTATTTGTGAGCTTTGTCTCTTGTGTCATGCCAAGTTGTGGGAGTCAATTAAAATTGAGAAAATGTAGCTCTAGTTTGATTGTATTTTTTAAGATCTGAGATGTAATGTTTGAGTGAATCTTGAATTCTCATGTTATCTTTTTACTCAGAATTATTTTGAGGGTTTGACCACAAAACTGTGGTAACTTATATGAAATATAGAAGGACTTGCAACAGTTTTGCCATCAACTTTCAAAATTTTGTCATTTACTGTTATGCTGTTCTTTAAACTTTATTGGACAAAGCAAAACAAACAAAACCAGGTCTAAGAAGTGTTAAAAACAGCAAAATTGTTAGCAAACAGTAGTGTCCTAACGAAAAAACCGTTTCCACAGGCAGTGCTTGTGTTATGAAATGTGAATAAAGGAGTGGAACTCTAATGTATTTGCATACAGTTACAGGGCATTTTTACCTTGTATATCAGAGGGTGGTATAGGGTGTCTTCTGCAACTAGAATTTCTTTAAAATCATGTAGTTTTCCAAAATCTTCATCTTTACACCAGGATTTTAGTGTCCCCTCCAGCTGATAATGATTTAAATTTACCCCAAATTGAGGGATGAGGGTGCCTTCCCTGATCTTGGAAAAAATGCCCGAGTTGGGTAATTTCTGTTACGTATATAATGCTTTGGTTGTATTTATTGTGTATCGGCTTCGTTAAATTCATATTGAACTATTTTGTTAGTATAGTTTATAGTATAAGTTATGAACTGAGGACAAAAACAAGTAATTTTGTCTGATTTATAAGTATGTATATAACACATTGATAGGTTTCACAGGGTGATAAGTATGGTGTCTGCATGAATCTTCAGTATTTTCATGTTTTTTCTCTCAAGTATTTACAAGAATTATACGTACTATAAAATCAATACAGATACAGTGATTTATTACAGTAGTCGGAACGTAACAGTTGTCAAAATTTGCGTATATCGTGCGTATAACGTGCGTATAACGTGCGTGCGCTCATCGTGTATTTTGTCAATCGTATATCGTGTATCATATCGTATCATTCATCGTGCAACGTGCACCATATACTATACACGATATACGATACACGATTCCCGGTGCACGATCGCCTATACGGTATACGATTCGATGTTTTATTCAGTCGTTAATTGTTTTACTAAGCGTGTACATCTCCGAAAAAAGAAATAAAGTGCTGTCTTCACATTGTATTATTTTGAATTTTGAATTCGCCAGTGCAATACGGACAATAATGACTTCCGGGACAGGTGATAGACAGTTAACACATGAAATCCGAAATTTAATCATATTTTATTGACGGAAAGGACATAAATGTTCTTCGAAATCTAAATTGTTGTTGTCACAGCGTTATTTTAAGTTCAGTAGACAAGGTATAAGGAAATTCATTAGGAATTATAAAAGGAAAGGGAACATCAACTAATTTAGAAGGTAAGCTATTGAATATTTATCAGGTAAATAAACATAATATAACGAATCGATGAATCAGTTAAAGCCCAGCAAAAATTAATAAAATAATTGTACAGTACCTTATTAAAATTGCATCTTGTTTAGTATAATCCATGTAATCGTTAGAAAAAAATCGCCACTCGAAACACATTAAACACTGTCAAAAAGACAAATAGATAGTGTATGTCGTGTAGTGGCGTTTTAAAGATAGGTGTTGACAGCAATTAACTTCCGCTCATTTTCTCGCACCTCAGGATCAATATTCAAATTTGACACTTACTGTAATTTGATTCGCACCTAGGTAAACTTTGGACATTTGTAACTTTCCGAAGTATGTTTACTAGTGTGTAGGTGCGAAAGCTGTAATTAATTGGTCTTATTATTTTGGTCTCGTTAAACTGTATAAGGAAAACAAATTGTCAAAGAGAATCAAAGCAAATAGATTTGGCAGGGGAAAAATAAATTTAAGTAATCTGTAAAAGTCAAAAGTAATCGTATAACGTGTATTCCGTCTAACGTGTAAGGTGCAGCGTGCGCTTCGTATATCGTTCATATCGTGTATCGTTCTGAATCGTGTACCGTGTATTTACCGTACGTGTAACGTGCGTACATCGTGCGTTCATCGTGCGTGTATCGTGCACTCCGTGTGACAACTGTTACGTTCCGACTACTGTACCTACAGTAACTGTTTACAAGATTTTTTGTGAATTGCAATGTATTAATTTTTTTTGTGAGAGGATATAGAATTTGAATCATTTATTAAAAAACCATAACAGACACATGATATTTTGCGAGTCTGTGGGGTTGTCTATTCAGATTTGAGTTGTGTGGAGCTGTATCACATGAGAGACCTAGCCTTCATTCTACTAGACCAACTCTTAAGATTAAATATATATCACAGACTGGATTCTTTTCCTTCTATAATAACCTTCATAAAATATACAAACGCCTAGTTTCACAGCACGTTTCGACTTTTAATGAAAATCTTCATCGGGTGAAACATAATAAGGGAGTTAATGACATTACAAATATGTAACATGCTATTATGTGAAAAAATTAAAAATGCTATGCAACAAAATTTCAATAAACATTGATACAATGTTATATACATGACATATATACATGTAGTCACATGCTATAATAATTAACAAAAAAGTGCAGATCCAAAAGATGCAAAATCACAGCTGAAAACTGCTTATTAGACAAAATACAAAATGTACTGTGTCTTTATTAATTTTTAAGAGTCTGAAGAAAAAATGAAGTACATGTTACGGCAACAATTTGGATCTATTTGTTCTAAACATCTGATGCAAGAATGATTTATCAGTCGAAATGTGTTTTTTAAAGTCTACAAGATAGAACATTGCTACACAATGGAGTTAATGATTCCTATTTCTTTATCTGATACGGAAATGTCGGTATCAGCTGTTGTATTCTGCTTTGAAGTTAATGGGAAAAGTTCAGATACACATCAATAGGTATCTGATTAACTTATTGATCTACGTGAAACATTTTACATTATAAAACTAGGATGAATACAGCTCCTGAGACATTAGCAGATTATCTGTTTTACCTTCCCCCTGCTGTCAGCGTATGGTTCTGCTTTTATGACCAGTGCAGATCATGATCAGCCTGTACACTTCTGTTGTCTGATCATGATCTGCACGATTTGCTATACAGTACATATTCTTGAATTGAGCACTCCCGTTTTCAACTAATGGTTATGACTAAACTAAAGATTCACGAGTCCATTGGTTAATGCATAATAAACAACTCAAGATTAAGGCTATGATGAACAGGTATAATCCTGATAAACAAACAGATTTAACCTATTTCTACCTAAATTTATACAATGGGGTCTTCTTTACTTCCAATTCAGGGTAATTTAGCACAAAAAAGTGATCCAAAAGACTAACAATTTAAATCCTTATCTGACACCATTGCATTTGTCGTCTGCTTCAGTCTGTGAGTAGTTGTTTGAAAGGGTATATATCTTCAAGTTAGTAGATACTAAGCTCAAATGGGTTAACCCTTGTCATGACAACTTGTTAATCCCTCAATTTAGGCAATATAATTCAAGAATTGACACTCGTTATAATGTTTGACAGTGATTCTGAAAGGACACCATCTTTTGAGGCTGATGTTGTTTAAAGACAGCAGATTTCAACATAATAACCTGAACAATTCAGTAACCAGCAAATATACTTGAATCTGACTTTTGAAGTGTTGTTTCCTTACAAATGTTTGTCCAGTGCATCTTGGGTACACTGTCAAGTGTCAAGCCTTGAAACTGCTTTATCAGTGCAGTATTTAATGGGGGGAAATATACCTGATTGTAAACATTTGATTGACCTAGTTTCTATATTGAAGTTTAAAGAGTACACTTAACAGGTTTAGAAACACAGAAGTGGCAAAATATTTATTTTAACAATGTTATCGTGTTTCAAATTTATTCAAATTTCATACACAACAAAAAACAATATAAAATTGAATTCTTGTAAAAGTTTCAATAATTCATTGAAAAAATGACTTAAATTGAAATAACGACAATAGCGTCATTCAAATAAAAATGTTCAACAGGAGAATCTTTGCGTTTCTAAACCTGTAACGTGTATATAAGACGACTATAGAATGGTAAGGAGCTACTCATCAAATATCAGTTAAACTGAGATTTTGAAATTGACTGCACACTTAAAAACAGTGCACAGGTGGAAGGCAAGCCACATAACTTTTTTTATACATTTTGTTATTGTATTATCATTTCAATCACTTTTCCTGCAAATTTGTGTCATACAATGTACGTTACTGAGGCAAAGAATCAAGTGTTTGATAATATAATCAAGAGATTATCTTCAGTGCATTTGAATGTTGCTGTAACATCATTGTTTGTAAAAACACAACATACAAATACATTTGTATCATTTGAACATCAATATATGCATCAGAAATGCTGAACTTCACTAACTTGAGTTCCAGAAACTTTCATTTATGAATAAAGCATAATCTGTAAATACTTGCACACCTTTTTAACCCGTTCCCTGTTTTACAGGAAATAATATTGCCCTTGTGACCAGTGTAGATCATGATCAGCCTTCACATTTGTATTATCTGATCATGATCTGCCCTGTTAGCTATTTTCAGTTTGTAAATTTTCGATGGACACCGTGATCGCTAAGAACAGATATTAACCTTCGGTGTTTTCATCACTAACGCTACTCTTAGGTCATGCTAAAAACACATCACAACATTTTGTTTATGAATTGAATTTAGAAACAAAAGGAAACTTTATTTTGATTGTTGAAACATTCCTCTTTTTTACAAGCATATAGTTCTAGAATGTTAAATCTTGAAGACTGATGTGATCCTATTTACTAGTAATTGGACACGTAACTTGCATAAATAAATGCAAGATGATGTTTACTAATTCGTTTTTTGCATATGTAATACAATGTAAATGACTTTTTTGCAAGGAAAAAAATACTTTTGAGTAATGTGCAGTGTATTACATTCTTATTTAATTTTGTTAAGCGGTAGTTGTGTCAACAATTAACAAACTATAGATCATAGATTTGGAGTTTAATTTGAAAATGTATACAAGTATATGCAAAAGGGATAAGTTGTCTATAAAAGAAGATATGTACAAATGTAACGTATGTATGTTGAGATAGAGAAAATGTGTTTCATAATAGATCTGTGCTTGTTGTACATTGTACACTCTTGAATTTCACTTTAAATTAGGTACACAAGGGAGTTGCTGTGAATATGCTTTGACTAGGGATTAAACATACATCGCCATACTTATTTTTAAATAGATATATTACTAACTTCTTCTGATGCAACGAACAACATAGTCATTGCTTTTTACGAATCAAATTAAAATCGTACTTAAGTCATTAACAATAATTGTGTCTGTTTTAGATATATTTAGTCCAAACAGATTTGTATTCCGTAGTATTACTACCACTTTGTGTTAATCTAATGGGAATATGCAAGCTGATCAAAAGAATTCCTGATTGCTGTTTTTGAAGTATTTACTTCTGTTATCTCTGTTTTTTAACATATTAACAGCAACTGTCACTTGAGAATACCTGTTATCTTTAAATCAATAAAATATTTGAAACTACCCGATTTGTATTGTTCATATCAAGACCTAGAGGTGTATTCTAAAGAGACAGACGTACATTTGTACCTCCGTGGTTGAATGTTTGTAGTCACTTTCTTGTTATAACCAAGCAGGCAATGGGTTCCAGCACAGCTACTACATGTATTTTAGAAAGTTAGCAGTGTTACTAGTATATGAAGGGTCAGAGTCTAGTGCAGGCCATTTACAGTGAACCACCATGTTTAAGTAACTGAAATAATGTTCAAATTAAGCTAAAACCCCAGGAAAATATACTATGGCACCTGACACTTTTCTGTTATGGTAATATGTAAATTTCTTTTTATTGATACAAAGCAGTTTGACTGCAACATGCAGGACAGCATGTTCATACAATGTAGTAGTTAAGATTTCTTCTGTCCCCACTGCAGATAACAGGATATAATTTTGGCACTGTTTGCCTACCATTGTATCTGTCCGGAGCCATATCTAAGTAAACGTTTCGAGTATTTGAATGAAACATGCTAAAAATGTTAACTAACTCAAGTTTCGGTTAGATTTCTATGGAAACACTGCAGTTACGGACTTTCTTTCTCCTGCATATTTTTGTTAGAAACTGTAAAAGTCTTGTTTATATGAAAGTTGTGGAATTAAATTTCATTTGGCATCAAAATTAAAGTTTTTATTTCAGACTAGGGACACAGTCATGACCCTTGACTTAATTAAGACATTCTATATGACAAGTTTGTAGCACACACTGCTCCTTTATTAGCTCACCTGGCTATGCCAGGGTGAGCTTTTCTGAGCGATGATTGTCCGTCGTCCGTTGTCCGTCAATATTTTGATTCAAATGACATCTCCTCTGAAACCTCTGGGCCAATGTTGATAAAACTATGCAGGAATGTTCCTTGCATAAAGCTCTACCAAAAGTGATCAAAGAATTCCATTCCATGCAGAACTCTGGTTGCTATAGCAACAAATAGGAAAAACTTTAAAAATCTTCTTCTCTGAAACCACAAGGCCTAGAGCTTAGATATTTGGCATGTAGCATTTTCTAGTGGACCTCTACCAAGATTGTTCAAATTATGACCCCCGGGTCAAAATTGACCCCGCCCGGGTGGGCACTTAATTTTTGCATAGGCATATAAAGGAAAAACTTTAAAAATCTTCTTCTCTGACACCACAAGGCCTAGAGCTTAAATATTTGGCATGTAGCATTGGCTAGTGGACCTCTACCAAGATAGTTCAAATTATGAGCCCTCGGATCAAAATTGACCCCGCACGGGGATCACTCAGTTTTACATAGGCTTATGTAGGAAAAACTTTAAAAATCTTTTTCTCTGTAACCACAAGGCCTTGAGCTTAAATATTTGGCATGTAGCATTGGCTAGTGGACCTCTTCCAAGATTGTTCAAATTATGGCCCTCGGATCAAAATTGACCCCGCACCAGGGGTCACTTAGTTTTACATAGGCTTATATAGTAAAATCTTTAAACATCTTCTTCTTTGAAACCATAGGCCTAGAGCTTAGATATTTGACATGTAGCATTGGCTAGTGGACCTCTACCAATATTGTTCAAATTATGACCCCCGGGTCAAATTTGACCCTCACCGGGGTCACTTAGTTTTACATAGGCTTATATAGGGAAAAACTTTAAAAATCTTTTTCTCTGAAACCACAAGGCCTAGAGCTTAGACATTTGGCATGTAGCATTGCCTAGTAGACCTCTTCAAAGTTTGTTCAAATTATGCCCCTGGGGTCAAAATTGACCTTGCCCAGGGGGATCATTTGTTTTACAAAGGCGTATATAGGAAAACTTATTTGGTATATAACATTATCTAGTGACGTTCCACCAGGCAAGTGGACTTGCACCAAGGTGAGCGATATAGGGCCATCTTGGCTCTCTTGTAGTTATAACTAGTCTCTCTAAATTTCACACAGCTGTGTTTATTGATTGATCTTGCAACACAGGTCAAAAATACAACAAAAACTGATAACACAACAGGTTTTATTTATTCCGTATTTCTGACACATAGTCATATTTAATATTAGGTTCTCCATCATAATCAAATTCTTCCTTCAGCAAAATAAATAACTTTAAGTGCCTTCTTAGAAAAATTGTTTTATCCACTTAGGTTTTCTCTAAACGGTAAGATTCTTTATTTGCTGTTTTGGTTGGAACTTCATTTCTTCGAAAATTCATTATAACACTTATTCGATTGTATTGGAGATTAGAAACACGGAAAAAGAAATGTTAACTACATTTTTGTATCAAACATTTTTATTCTTTTGGTAAATAGGGTTGTTTAAGGGTACATGTAAGAAGCGTCATCGATTAATTTAAGTAAAACAATTACATGTATCTATATTTACTGTATATAAATGTGAGATTAAACAAACTCTAGTAAGTAAAATATTACATAGATCTATAAAAAATTGTTGAAATAATAAAAATATAAAAATCAAGAAAAACACCTTTAATACAGATACAAATTAAAAAAAAAAAACAATATCACTTGCTTCAGCAAAACACTTGATAATTATTACGACATTAACGACATAATAATTATCATGGCATTAACGACTTAAACACTAAAACTTTATCGACATAATCAATTAATAATTATTATAGCATTAACGACATTAATTTTACAAACATTGTTTTTAATCTATACTAATCTATTTTAGCTCGATTGTGAAGAAAGCTTTAAGCTTATCGAGTCACTCTCGAGTCCGCTTCCTAAAAAAACCAGTACTGATGTCATATGACGAGGTACGGTCGTGACCACAGTAGAGCTCGAACCCGCAACCTCCTGGGTGAGCGGCAGATACCTGAACCTCTAAACCATCACCCACCTACATTAATATTTCGTTTACATTTGAAAATTACAAGGAGCGATATTTGTTTAACTAAATATGTACTTACACTTTAAAAGCGCAACGGTTACCTAAACAATCTAAAATTTCGACTGAAAGGTACAGCTAATTTCACACAAACGTAACTATAAAACATACATGAAGTTATTATTTACAAAATATGTTTACGAAACAATAAAAGACAATCTGCCCACTCCAACAAAGACCTTAACTATGAACGTTACCACATTCAAATTCACAGATTGCCCTAATATATGTCATATGGTACGGTCAAGGTCACAGGGACTTGCAGCTTTTCCGGTTATTGTGAAGCGGCTTAGCCTGTAGATAATACAGTTTTAAATGCATTTTATTCTCCTGTTGAATACAAGTACTTCCTTAATTGCTACACATGATATTGAATCTTTAACTAACGAAAAATTAGAGTATTTTATATATACATCACACCTTGATTTTTCTATAACAAGTTTGCCGCTGTTCTGATTATCTAATGTTCTGTTCGCATACAAACGCTCCTTGCGTGACTTTTAAATGTGATTTTCTTTGAAATGTTCAAACCACGTTCGTCTTTCCATGATTTCATTTGTTATTAACATTACCATGCGTTTTATGGAAACTTTCTATGACGTCTTTTGTCAACTTTCAAAGATCATCAATGAAGTTATTTAGCTCATCATTTCTACTACTAAAAGCACGATAATCGCTATCTGAAGAAATACATATCTGAAATGTAGAGATCGTTATTAAGGCATTTCGTTTTTTAAACAAGTTTACTTTGTTTTATGGAAACATACAGAAAACTACCGAGATATGGTCGCTAAGCAGAAGTTATATCATTTAAACAGTAACTTGATTGATGTTGCATTTAGAAATTATGGTATATGTATTATCAGTAAAGCAACGATTAAAAGACCACTAGCTCAAAAGAAAAATGCAAGGTATCTATCTCATGCCTAATCTCGCTCAATCTCTGTAGAAACTTATTTTTCAAGAACCATTGAAGAACTGTGAGGCAGTCTAGACTAGGACAATAATTTATCATACTGATAGACACAGCTCTAAGCCCTTACATAAATAAAAACTACAGAATTTGATGATGGAATGGTGATTACTTTAGTCGTCATAGTTTAGCCTAATTACTTTGGCGTTGCAGTCTGACCCCTTTCATAATGCAGGCATTTTATCAACTCTAAAATGTCAACCTGTAACATCGGTTCGCCTTCGGAATGGAACTAGTGAGACAAGTGGCTTTGAGTTTTTGACGCCGTTGCCGTTGCGACCATTAAAAACCGAATGTACAGTCGCAAATATCAAAATTACAAAACACTTAACCCTATAAGAATGTGATTGATTAAATTATTCTTACTTTGGAAAAATGTGAGTACAATTACAATTAAATTACCCAATTTTTAGCTCACCTGGCACAAAGTGCCAGAGTGAGCTATTAGGATCGCTTTCCGTCCGGGGTACGTCGTACGTCTGTCCGTCTGTTTGTCCGTCCGTCCACCATTTCCTTCAAACGACATCTCTTCTGAAACCACTGGGCCAATGTTGATGAAACTTTGCAGGGATGTTCCTTGCATGAAGCTCTATCAAAGTTGTTCAAAGAATTCCATTCCATGCAGAACTCTGGTTGCTATGGCAACAAATAGGAAAAATTTTAAGAATCTTCTTCTCTGAAACCACAAGGCCTAGAGCTTAGATATTTGGCATGTAGCATTTTCTAGTGGACCTCTACCAAGTTTGTTCAAATTATGACCCCTGGGTTAAAATTGACCCCGTGCAGGTTGTCACTTAGTTTTGCATAGGCTTATATAGGAAAAACTTTAAAAATCTTCTTCTCTGAAACCACAAGGCCTAGAGCTTAGATATTTGGCATGTAGCATTTTCTAGTGGACCTCTACCAAGATTGTTCAAATTATGACCCCCGGGTCAAAATTGACCCCGCACCAGGGGTCACTTAGTTTTACATAGGCTTATATACGGAAAACTTTAAAAAATCTTTTTCTCTGAAACCACAAGGCCTAGAGCATAGATATTTGGCATGTAGCATTGTCTAGTAGACCTCTTCAAAGTTTGTTCAAATTATGCCCGTGGGGTCAAAATTGACCTTGCCCGTGGGGGGGGGGGTCATTTGTGTTACAAAGGCGTATATAGGAAAACTTATTTCGTATATAACATTATCTAGTGATCTTCCACCAGGCAAGTGGACTTGTACCAAGGTGAGCGATATAGGGCCATCTTGGCCCTCTTGTTTCATATGCCATTAATAAAATTTAATTACATTTGATAATTAATAATGATTTCCTAAGAGAAAAGTATTTAGTAATGCTTGATTATTTTCTTCACAAATACTGATAAAACAGCTTTTAACGAAAAATTTGTTGGAATTGTTGACAAAGATAAGATTAAAGATTTCTGAATTTAGAATAAGTATTGTTGCTTTAAGCACTATAATAGCATTTCACCATCATCGGTTTCATCACTTAGGTAACAGCTACCTGGAAGGATATATATAAATTACATGCATTGCTTAATAAGCACTATGAAGGGGCAAAAAATGAAACATAAATGGTCAAGACAACATCATATTTAGAAAGACAATCAATCTTAATTCTTAAACACTGAGACTATGATCTCCTAATGATAGATACATGTACCTTTTCTCATTATGTCAATAATAATCATTTTTACACTTAGGCATTATATACCCTTAATTTCATACATTGCATTTCACACCAATCTTTTAAATACTAGTAAAAAAATAGACAATAAGTCACTTTTTATAAATAAAGTGATAAGGTTACTACATTAAGTCAGTAATAATAAATCGAACAAATGAAGGAAGAAGTATTGAATTTAAGTGAGCACGTGTATTAAACTGAACAGCATTAGATATACAGCAGCATTTGCCATTTGTATACCAGTCAGTTTTTAACATGAAATAATAAAGTGTTATGGATAACAGAAGAAATCATACTCCTGTAATCACAAAGTATTTAGGAAATAATCATGATTACAGGCTATTTAAACCCTGTAATTGATTAAATTAAATAAAAAAAAATCAAAAAAAAATCAATGATTAGTGATTACATCTGATTACATGACATCATGTTATCAATTACAGATTATTAAAAATACAATTAATGATACCACTTAAGGAATCGGCTCGGCCTCGGCTTCGGCACCGGCGCAATCCCGATATGCAGATCTGAAAAGGTAACAAGAGGACAATGATGGCGCTATATTGTGCATCGGAGTACAACATAATTTTTATACATTGCACCAAAGTTTGAATATGATTGCTTCAGAAATGTGAATACTAGAGTGTAAAACAAGTTTAACTTAATGGAGTATTGCAACGCAATACATTGTCCCCTACCAGTTTACGGCACTTCGACTAAATTGAGCCTACAATGTATATTAATATGCAGCTTAAATACTGTTACAATTATACCCTGAACAAGAACAGTTAAAAAAGTAGGCAAGGTAGCATTATAATTTGAAGTTTGAATAAAATTATTTTCAGTAAATAGTTATGTACAAGGTAAAATTGATTTTATTCAAAGGGAGATAATTAAAAAAATGGTAAAGAACAATTATGGTTCTTTGATATCACAAATATGTCAGCACTTTTGCATTTATACTCTTGAGGAAAAATACAGTGAGATAATTCAAAAGTAAGCAAGGCAGAGTAACTGTTAATGCAAAGTACACTTTCTCTTAATGCCTCTGTCTGTGTAGGCCGTTTGAATAATTTTCATTCATACTGAGTTATGCTCCGTACAAAAAAAATAAGTACATGTAATTCACTATTTCTGTTGCCATAGCTATCATTTGTTTGATTTTGTTCTGTCTGAATATTGAAGGTAATAAGTTTTAATATGGTAACATTATCAGTAAGACACATATATTCAAACAAGTTGGTCAAATCTGGATCTTTAACACTACCATACCATAAAAGGCAACCTTAGGCTATTGATACACAACTGCTGTCCTGTGGCTTACGTATGGCAAAATTATAAGCTTTATAATGATTGTATAATTTTTTATGAGACAAGAACAATCATACATCTGTAAAACTTATAAACATTAGAATTTCTCCGTGAGACCATGCAGTTTTCTGTCAACCCTGTGTTTAGCAGTCGTTCATGGGTAGTATCAAAAGTGACCAGTTTTAGCAGGCAGCTGCTTTATAAAGATGCATTCAAACAAGAGCATCGGTAACACCAGTGGATGCTCCCCGAAGTATGGTCACACAAGTTCTGTTCTTGCAAATGAAAACTCAACAAGTTTCAATTCATTTACGCAAAACCTGTAATTGTAGACAAGTAGAATAAAATAATAGTAAAGGAACCTAATTTAATCATAGGCCCATAATAGTGTCATGATGATATGAATCTATTATAGGGTTAGCATGAGTTATGATTCTTGATCACTGCACTCCGTCTCAATATCCTCTATCACTGTTTGAGGTGTCAACTCAATCCCTTCAATGGTCGTATTGACAAGTTATGTTAAAAAAGGGTTTACATAAAGGGAGATAATAAAAAATGCACTCAATCACTCTCAATGTCCTTGTGTGAAGTATCAAATCACTCCTTCAACACTTTTCAGTTTTGCTCTGGACAAGCTTTTTACATTAAGGGAGATAATTCAAATTGCCCCTAGAGTTTTGGCTTTTTGTCACTGCATCTTAGTTACCTCTATCATTGTGTGAAGTATCAACTCATCAATCCCTTTAATAGATAACTGAGGCACGCAACTACTTAAGTGATGTAGTACTGCATAATAGTGTGATGCTCTGTAGTACTGTAGTGTTCTAAAGATATGCAGTGTCATAAATATTCTTTAGTAATGTATTTTTCTATAATTATGTTCGGTGTCTAGTATAGAGGAAAATATACTCATTATAGCACTCTTTAGTACTGTGATACTCTATGGTAGTGTAATACTATGTAGCACTAATGTGCATTAATTATCATACTGTAATTTTGTAAAGTGAGTACTTTACAGAACAGTATGATACTGTAGTTCTTTGTAGTACTGCATCACTACTATTTGATATAAATTGCAATCAGCTCAGCCCTTTGTAATACCTGCATTTACTACTGTATACAATGCAAACAAAAATAGATTATATCATAAATACAGGTTATGCGAAATATAAAACTGTTTTGATTGCTAAGTGTGACTTATTGTTATGGGACACATTGCCTGTCAAACTTATTAGCCTTCATTTTTATTGAGGTCATTGGGAAACCCTAGTAAATACTCTAATTTTAAGTTACTAATATCTTCTTTTCTCACTTTTACATATTCAAACAATAATCCAAACTTAAACAATTTATTTTATCTTTCTTTAATATTTCCAAAAGCTAAAAACTCTATAAGACATAATACCTTATTAACTTTCTCCACATTTTCCTTCTTCCTTCCAACTTTTCCCTCCAAAACTGTCTTACACTCATTCACACTCTCTTCAACCAATCAAATCACACACTCATACTGAGAAACTCGACTGATGTTTGTCTGTCATAATCAGTTTTACATAACTATTCACTCCTGTACGAAAAAGTCTGAGTACAGACTAAAATATAAAAAGTATCTGCATATTGTGTACAGAAAATGTTCTGGTTCATTGAAACAATAGTTGAACCTGAATTCTATAAATACATTTTTAATATAGAGACAAAGAACAAAATCTGTACAGAATTTTGCAAAATATTAAAATTAGACCAAAAAAATCTGAGCAGAAAAAAGCAGGATAATTTTCTGTACAGAATAAAATCTGTAAAATTCTGCAGAGAAAAAAAAATTGTAGCATAACAATTTCTGTACAGAAAAAAATCTGCACAGAAAAGTGGTTGTGAATTCTTACACAGTGTGTGCAGTTTTCGTAATACATGTATATTTTCAACTTCCCAAGTACCTTTATTCAATGCCATGTATTTTTGCAGATTTAAGTCATTTTATCTGAGTAAACATGTGTAAACTTTTCACTGGCGGCTATTTGTCGCAGTGCATTATTGATCGTTTCTGCCAACGGTTCCTGTCATAGTCGTAAACCAAAATATGACCGTAATCTGTACAGACAAAGTACTAACAATCTGTCTTGTAAAAATGAAAAGAGCAAAAGATCTGTCTGATACAATAATCTGCACAGACAAAAATCTGGTTCAATATTTTACATCAGATTCTGTGTCTGTATCTACTCTGTACAGAAAACAGAAATTCTGTCTGAATTCTGAACAGAATTGGTGCAGATTCTATACAGAATTGGCTCAGTTTTCGTACAGGCTGTCTTAAGACCTACTGATGCTAATTAACAAGTACTGGTCCAAATTTCTGAAACAAATTATGTCTGCACAGCCCTTTTGAAGTACTCGACCAAATCAAATCAGCATTTGTTCAGAAACTTATTATTCTTAGTTTAGTAATTAACCCTATGGAAGTAATAATATTCTTATAAAACAACAATCTATGCTTGATATTCACTCATATTCATATTTCTAACATTTTTTTATGATAATACAGTCATCAGTTTACAACTGTGGCCTTTGGTTCCATTGGATGTGTGTGGACTGCATGCCTAAACCCGACCTACCTGATAAAGAATCACTTCATTTTTGTCCATGGTGTCCATAGACCTTTGACTCCCTAATGTAATACACTACTGTCTTCAACATAGTTAATAGCAACCAAGCAAATCTAATACAGAAAATGATTTATGAGACTTAAAGGCCATACGGATGGCCACTAAACATATTATTCGCAAGAGGCGGGGTTTTATCATCATGCCATGAGGTCACTATGCTTGTAAATATAAACATGTGGTCTGCAAAAGTATATAATAGTACAGCATTCGGGAGAGATAAAGACATTGTGTATTGCACATAGCTACTTTAGGGGGGTAATTATTTTACAATATGATGAAAAGGTTATATCAGTGCTATCAGGATAAATGCATTTATATTTCATTTACATATTTTACAATGAAGTCCCGATTAGTTGCAAAAAGAAGATTTATTTAATTTAATATTTTGCTGTTATAACAGTTATTATAAAAGTACAAAAACACGTATGACCTAGAAATCGAACTGTAGAGTTTGCGTTCGCTAGTTTGGACTTTGCCGTTACCATAACATTATTGAATATGGGAGAATCTATATAAAACCATAAACCGTGACAATAGTAACCTTCGGTATGTTGATATAATCCGCGCGGTGGTATTATTAAAGTTTTGACGGTACGACATGCAGAAATGATTGCTGTCCTAGTGGTATGAAAGGTAAACGAGCTGTAGATAGTTTTATTGTCGATGTAGGCGACGAGGAAGCAACAGACACTGCCAGCAGCTGTAGCAACTATTCTGACACAGACAGCGCATTTGAATATAATCATAACTAAATATTTAAGACTGTTGACTCAACTAATTACGTCCTCGAAATAACGTAATTATTCTCGCAAATAGTATTCTATCTATTACTTAGAAACTTAAAGGTCCATTATTAACACCAAATCGATATTTCTTTTAAATCTGGAATCGTAACGGGCGTCTTCTCAGGATGAAAAAATATAACATACTGATATGAATGTGCCAATATTGAAGTGAAAATGTGAGTTAAACGAAAGAATTTATAAATAATATTTTGTCTTTTCAAAAAACGAAAGTAGGTTTTCCCACTTTCAAATGTCTTTGTGATTTTCCAGAAATCTCCCAGTGAGAGGCTCTACATAGGTTGTACTTTAATAAACATGCCTATTTTGAATTATAATTGAAACACTTTACTTCAAATGATGTGCAAAGTATATGTCGGACTGTTTACAACATTCAATAAAGCGAAAGTAGGACAAAAAGACCACCCAAGTCAATCTAAGGAAATACATAAACATTCACTCGTTTTCTGCAGCTGTATTCAAACAAGGAAATAATCCACGGTTATTGTAAAGTTTTAGAAGCCAGTTTTCAACTGTATTTCCCTGTAGCAATTCCAGATTTAAAAGAGAATTCGATTTGATGTTAGTAATGGACTTTAAACAGTTTTGGTTTTTATTGAAAATGAACATCTAACCTGTTGCTTCCATAACAGGTTTCCTTGCTATGGACCGCGACTGGATAATAATGGTTGTTTTCACAAGTGACTGGGTATCTCCTAAACATTTCTCGATCTCTTTTGCCACACCAAAGGATATATTTTTCACATCCCTGTCAGCAGACGTTTTGACGCATTCTTTTGCATGTCTTAACTCCTTTTCTCCATAGTTGATGTCCACGAACAGCTGGGCTTCATTGACATCCTTCGCGAGATTAAGTTTGTTAAGTCGTATTTCCACGTCCTTTCTAATGTCGTCGATTTTCGATCTGTAGGCGTTTATGTTGTCTGCTAACTTTTTATGTTGTTTTTGCAATTCTTTGTTAGACGTCATCTCTAGTTCTTCAACTCTGGCAATAATTTTCTGTTTAAACTTCTGTATCTCTTCCACTATATCATCACGCTCCTTATTCAGAATTTTAAGTTCATTCTGCATTTCGATCTTCACATTTTCCAAATCACCTTTAACCTTTTCTAATGACGATTTCATCTTTTCCATGTCTGGTCCACGAAATATTCCTTTGGCAATATTTGGGATATATTCTACACCATCACAAGACCTGAAAAAAAGCGACACTGCTTCCTGATATTAACATGTATATTGCTCTTTCTACAGTATCACATATATCTTTAGCAAACAGTATTCATTAGTCAACAAACACAGCATATTTTTCAAGAGGCTGTAAATATTTTTTAATAAATTTTGTTCTTTCCAGTACAGAAGTGCAACACGTTTTTCTAATCCTCCCAGCTTATAATTCGTAAATGAAATCGGTACATTTCCTCCTTTATGGTTAAAAATACATAATCTACCCCAAGTAAGACATTTTCCTAAGCCTGACAAAAAGGCATATTCGTATCAATTTTAATTTACTGTAATTGTAATTAATGTTTATTACCTGTGTTTGACAGCGATGCAAACTGCACAGCAAACCACGTCATGGTCTTTACAGAACATTTTAATCACTTCTCCATGATGCTCTTCGCAGATATCGGAGGGCAGCACGGCTGAGGAATTCCTTACTTGGTTTCGCACTTGGCCAAACATCTTCGAATTGTTGTCAACAACGAAGTGATCCTTGGTGAATTTGTTGTGACCAGTCAAACATATGCGACAGTAGAATATCTGACAGTCAACACATTGGTAGACAGCTTCTGTATTATTGCCGTCGACGGAACAGGGCGCACATTGATGATCATATATCGCGTCTGAAGCCTTTGTTTGTGACCGTCCTAAATTCCTAGCGTAGCCTGATGCCATTATTTTAAAATATGTTTAATTTCTCAATTGTCTCGGTTAATTGTACACAGATAGCATAATACTTTGATAACCATTCCTTTATCACTATCGGCGATAGATAATATAAACATACATGTAGTTTGAAACGTTACATAAAATTTGAAGCCCTGAGTAGTCATATAGCTTTTAATATGCCTTGTGATTATAAAAATAAAAAATATTGTTCGACTCGGTTTGAGCTACCTGTAGTTTTGTCCATATGAAAAACAACACAGAAGCACTTTTTTAAAGTCATTTCAAATTTGAACAGGAAGCATATTCGACTGATATTTATTAAGAGCTTATTAAATGTTTCGATATCACATTGGTTCACGGCTTCAGGAAGAAACTGAGTCAAACGTGACATCTGTTTTAATCTTGGGGCCAGGTGTATGTAAATGCTAAAGTCAGGTCACTGTGACCTAAACTAATGTTCATTATATTACAATAAGCGCGTAGTAGAGTGTGTTTTCCGGTCCCCCAAGAAAGTTAGAATATACCAGTTCTGTCTACATTTGTTGATTTGACAGTCGCCGAATCATTTTGGTAATGTTAAGACACAAAATCATGTTAATTATAGTAAAATTTACCTAATTTAAAGCCGATATAGCGTAGTGCTTGTTTGCGTCAGGATCACAAGGTCCAGTCCACAATTACGTTTTCCATTTGGTTTGAGATTATTTAGTATGGGATGTGGCAGACAATTGAATATTTCTCATGGATGCAAAGATATGTAACTTCTTCTTCTGCTGTTAACATAAGACAGTTAAGGCGTTACATATTTTCTGTATTGATAGCTTCTACTTCTGTTCTTAACACAAGGCAGTTTAGGAGTTTTATGTATTGATTGCTTCTTCTTCTGGTTTCGAAAATGTTCTCTATAAATCTATGATAAAACTTTGCCTCAGCTTTCTGTAGGGTTTAATTCCAGTTGACATGTAATAACTCTTGCTAATGCCGGGTAAGCGTTAATGGTTGATTCTAAACTGATAAATTTAAAATGATAAGAATGAATCTTTTAATGCAACTATTGTTGTAAAGCTTTGTGTTGTCTTATAAAATCACATGATGTTGTTAATATTCGTTTTGACAATTACATGTTTATGTAGAACCTTCCAAGATTGTGAGATTCAGAACTATGTAAAGTACGCTCATTGCACGGTGCCCTTTCTAAAATCGTTCACAACTGCGTTTGTTGCATACTATCATAAATAGCATTTCTTCTCGTTTCAACGACTTTTCTCATAAAATTGTTCTTTTTTTTTTACTTTATTTTCCATAGAAGCAGTTAGAAACGACGATGTTGATTTTTTTTCTCATGCGACTGCCCAAACTTCATAAAGATTTTAAAACGAGGATTAAGAATCTATGCCTAATGTTCACATTTGTCTGTTCTAATATCCTCGGTTCAAGCAACACTTTTATTTCTAAAGATAATACTATACAAAAGTTGATTTTTTTTCTATTTAGAATAAACCTTACCCTACATGTATGCGAATTGAAACAAGAACAACATACGTACATGTACATAAAATATATATCAATGAAGTTAACACCATCTTAACTTTAGTTAACTACTTAAAGAGAACTTTTATATTTACTTTATCTACTTTATAAAGAGAAAAATGTAAATTTTTTGTTTGAAGATGCATATACATATTTTTAGTTTCACATCGAGTATCAGTATAAATGTAGTTTTGCGTTTACTTCGTATAACGATTATTGCATAAAATTAGTTTGCTGTTATTGCAGGTGATTGTACAGGAACAAAACGTGCATTTAACCTTTGTTTAACAAATTCTTCCTTTTGATCAGTGCAGACCATGATCATAGACCATGATCATTATGCACATCCGTGCAGTCTTTTCAGTGGCGTCTCATTGAAAATCAATGATACTGTCGAAATTGAAAGATAGACAAGTCCATTGTAGACAACGGGCTAAGGGATACGATACAAAATGTGTATCGCATTTTCTATAAACAATTATTTTGTCGTATATTCATAGAATGAAATACGTTTAGGATATGACATTTTGTATGGTCTCCCACCACCGCTTTTAACTTGAGGAATAAGGAAAAACTATTAACATTTTTTAACCCTCACCGGTCTCAAATACAACGAAATTGTCCCAGTTTGTCTGTGGTTAATGCTAATGGACGGACATTTGGACGTACTAAGGACGTCGTGAGCTAACCCTTTAGGTGTTACTATGATATCTTTACTCTTCTACAATGCTTACCCTACAATACGTGACAGAATGAACCCGGAAACCACGCAATGCAAAGTTGCTCCGAAACATTAACACCCTTATATATACTGGGTATATGTGGACGGACGGACATACGGTTTGGTTGCATCATCGCAAAATGCATGCTCGTGCAACTGTGTAAACATCTTCTTAAATTTGAAAGTGCCAACTATAAGATCTTTTGAAATGATTTATGCTAGAATAGCGTACATGTATGTGCAAGTGGCATAGGATACCTTGAAGTATCCGTTGGAATTCTGCAGATGTTAGGTACATGTACCTTAAACCAAATGAAAATGCGCTAGTAATCAATCCGATGTCCATTGTATTGCAGCGAAATATAGTGCCTGACGGAAAATTATTCAACAAGTAGACGCCTGTTTTCAAAGTAAAAAAATACTCCTCTAGATCTTACTGACGACAGAGAGCTTTACAAGACAAATACCACCAACATCTCGCTGTTGCAATGAAGACTGCATTGTTTACTCGTATCCATTTTGCCACCAAACACATTTGTTGACATAATTGAACTAGATCTCTTTTATTTAAAATACCACATGTCTTATCCATGCGCCTGGCCCTCTAGAATGAATAACACTAATTAGGCCAAAGTATTTTGATTTTGTAAAATGCTGATTTATTTGGCTTCTCTTGATGGCCTGACAACCCATTATAAATTGAAACACAAGTCAACAACAGGGCTACACAACATGCTTTATTCATTCAGTTAGTCTGTAACATAGTAATATTTAATATCAACTTCTCCATTAAAATCATACTGTATAAAGTCTCCCCTAAGCACAATAAATTATTGCTGGAAGCACTGTGCAAGGCGGCTGGTTTTATCTAAGTAAGTCTTTTGTCTAAACGAAATTATTTCTATCATTGTTCTGACTGGTACGACATTCTCTACGAAATTCATCATAACAATTATTTTACTGACTTGGAGCTAAATATTCATAATATTTACATTTATATATCAAATGTTTTATGCTTTTGGTGAATACAGATTTAAGGATAAGCGAATTTCATCGATTAAAGTAACATATCTATATTTACAATAATACTGTGACGAGGAAAATGGGTCCAGATGGGTAAAAATCACACATTTTGTTTAAAATACGTTCTAAAAGTTTGAAGTATGTCGACTATGAATTGAAAATTTCAAGTGAATCTACCCACTACTCTTAAAGTTCTGATTATTTTCAGAAAGCAACCATTGCCATTCTTCAGAATGACGTTTGTAACGTCAAACAATACTTATAACGTCACTATATTTGACGTTGTAGATTCCCATGTCATATAAAGGCATGTTCGTCTTGAAATTTCACAAGATAACATGTCAAATGATTTGTCCTCAAGTATTTATCATGATTTAATTTTGTTGTCATTTCTCAGCTTATTAATAAATCCTCATTTGCATTGGCTGTGCCCTGTTTTTTTACTTTTTCGATTGTGAAAAAAACGTTGTTGCTATGGTAATATGCTTATAATAAAGACCTGATATAACCACTTTCATGCATATTTGCGAATGCTTTTTCACGTAAACATCATTTATTTAATGTTTACGTCTACTCGAAATTTGGTGAAAATTGGTTATTTGTCTTTTTGCGCAATAATAACTAATGCTCATCTGGACCAATTTTCCACGTCACAGTTACAAATATACATCTATGTTAAAACAAACACTAGTAAAACAAAGTTTTATGTGAAATTGAACAAGGATTATCTTTAAAAGAGTTACACGGCCGCAGTAGCCAATGTGCTCTTCAGTCATGTAAAGTACATATTTCGTATTATGTGTATTGCTTTCTGTCACTTTTATTTTTCCCTCTGACACAGTATTTACTGAATTTTTCCCTGTAATTTCTAGAAACACAGGCAATTGTAGATAAAGCATGACTGAAGACACAGAGGGCATTTAATTATCTATTAGATTTGGCACATTTATCTTAATTATGTATTGACAAGTGGAACTTTATTTGTTCAAAGTTATGACTGAGCAATTTTGGACCCAACGAAAACAGACAAAAAAACTGCGGGCAGGAAATTCACTTAAAAGAGACATAACCAGACTCTACAAAAAACGTGTTAGAAAAAAAAAGTTAATTTCAAAGACAAAATCTGGAATAAATGGCTTGAACACATATACAACTGATCAATGTTAGTAAATAAACTACAATGTAGTATTATTTGTGTCGGCTGCTCAGATCGGTTATGCATGAATGTTTACATTCAATGATGCACGTTAAATTAATAATAACACTTTATACCTCGCTGCCTAGGAAGTGAATGTTGCTAGTTTGAATAGTAATTTGGCTTGCCATAATTTAACCCACCAATCACAGTGTACAATTCATATCAGCTGTTAAATGATCAAGCCAGCCAGTGGTTGCTGAGAAATAACGCGGACAAAATTTGCTGATAAAAATCAAAGAGCCTTTACACAATGAAAATTATTTGCGTGCAATATTCCAGTGATATGTACAAATAGGCTTGGTATCGATTACTTCTGTAAAGTTTCAGTGGGTGCTGAGATATAGGGTGGACAAGTTAAAAAAGAGCAAACACTCAAGCAAGAACTATCCGAATGCAACATGCCGATGATATGCAGGATTGGTACAAATCACTCCTGTAAGGTTTTATTGGTATGTGACCAGTGGTTGCTGAGAAATAGCGCAAACAAAATGTGCACGGACACACGGACGAACGGACGGACGTGCGGACAATGTGACTTCAGTATACCCCCTTAAACTTTGTTTACGGAGGTATAATTACGGCGTTAACGACATTTACAAATCAATAATTTCAAACAATTTGAAAATACTTTAAAGAACAAGAAGGCTTAGATGGGGTACCATTGGCCGTTATACACGACCAGCATCAGGTTCGTAGAAAATAAAGTGAAAAGTACAAGTGCTTAATATAAAAGTCTATTGATACCAAACAAGTGAGCCCTGGGTCGAGGCCAATGTTGACCCACCAGACAATGCTACATCAATTTATCTAAGCTCTAGGCCTTACGGTTTCTGAAATAAAGGTTTTATTATATATTTCTGAATGCATGGCCCCAGCCAATTTTGATCACAGGGATATAATTTGATAAATCATGGAGCATGACTAGGCAATGCTAGCGTGACTACTACTATAAGATGTAAGCTCTGTGCCTCGTGGTTTTTGACACGAAGATTTTTAAAGTATTTCTTATTTGTTGCCATAGGAACCAGCATGAAATGAAATTCTTTGAACACCCTAGCTAGAGAGCTTCGTGCAAAGAACACGTGAATCTTGGGGTAGGTGGGAAGCGGTTGTTTTGATCCAAGTGCCATAATTTGAATAACTTGATAGATGTCCACTAGACACTGCCACACATTAAATACTTAAGCTCTGGGCATTACTATTTTTGAGAAGGGGAATGGGAATCTTTGAACACCGTAGTAGAGCGTCATGCAAGGAACATCCCTGCCAAGTTCCATCAACATTGCCTAAGTGGTTTCAGAGTAGATGTCGTTTAAAGGAAGTAGTGGATGGACAGACGGGTGGACGTACGCCGGACGGTAAGTGATCCTAACAGCTCACCCTGATGTGTTAAAAATTGCCAGGTGAGTTTAAACGTAGACAATTTAATACATAATTCTAACATTTCAGTCAGTGTGAACATGTTTCTTAAAGTTAGGCTGAAATGTATAGCTATAGCTTTTAGATTGAAAGCGACAGATATAAAGTATATATCATGTATTGTATATAATATATATGTATCACTTACATTTAGGTTATAAAGCGCTATCGCTCTTATGGATCGTAAATAGACTCGTGAGCAAAACAAACAGTGAACTGTTCATGGAAACACGTGCAGTTCTTTATTAAGCCTATCACATACAGTTGTATTGCATATCCTTACCTTACAGTTATTTAAATGAAATCGACCGGGAAAGTTAATACACTTGCTCGCGGTTAATCTAACTTCACAATTATTACACAAAACAGTTACATTAAATTATAATTTTGACGTTACAAAGTTACATCTTTAGAGAACATAAATATAACCATGGCAACAATATACAATATACGTTAACTTTTACGAATCATTAAAAGATTATGTGTCTCTACCCTTGAAGAACAATTTCACTTAACTTCTTGTAAATATCAAACTTTATATTGCGTATTAATTAGACACATGCATGTCGTAACACTCCTTTTCTCAGCCGCTGGTGGAATTTAATATACGATATCAGGGTCTTTAAATAAAAGGACCCTGATGATATACTGTAGACTGAAAAATTATGACCATACCATTGCCTTAGCGAAAATAGTCGAAAAGTTCCCATTAATATACTAATTACATATAGGGCTCACAGGTGATAGTAGCGTAGCTTGGACCCATACAACGTATTTTAGTTAGAAATAACCTAGTGACTATATGTCAATAAGAACGTGAACAACACCGTTTACACATCGACCAAGTTTCAGCCTCAATTACTTCATCTAGAATAATGCATATTTATAAAACCTATTGCATAATTATATAGCCTAGTAAGTATCTATATTTTCCGTAATGGTTTACTTCAAAGCCCAAATGCAAACTATTTTAAAGCAGCGACAGATTGTTTCCGAGTTTGTTTTGCATTTTCGCCAACTCGAATAAATCTCATATATTTCTGACACTGAATCCATCCCCTATAACAAGCGTTTAAACAATGTGTCACCCAAATAGTACAACAGACGTTCATGGAAATGAATTTGATAACTATTTCCAGCAACCTCCCAGTTTTAATACGATCCACTTATACAGGATTCATATTGTTCCTATGGTAGGTTTTGTAAAACTTTACACGCAGCCATACTGAAAACGGGAAACACTAGTTTCTAACATCTTTATTTTTTAATTTATTCATAATAGAACTGCATTATATAAATATCGGTATCGGATATGTTTACGATGCGGCCCACATTAGCGGTCTTATTGCGGTCCTATTAAGGAAAGAAAAGCCCAGTGGTAATGTTTTAATTTTTGTTAATATAGAATGTTTATATAACTTGAAATAGCTTACTTATATAGTAATGTTATAGTGATGTAAAGCTAGATTTTATGATCAATGTAAGAGTTAAAACCGCTTTTTGCAACGGGATAATAGTTGGAATGCTGTTTTGTCCTTGCGACATGTGATCATGAACGAATCCGTCTATGCAACTCTTGTAAAACCATTTTAAACTACATTTTCTCATTTCAAGTAGATATCAGTGTATATATGAATGTATGAAAAGCTTTCTAACACTGATCGATACTGAATCACAGCGGAGTGCTATCAAAATAGAAAAACATATCTTTGGCGGCGTCTTTTATGTCTGCATTACTGTTTCGTCTTGTTCGTAAAGGTATGAATGCTGCAAATCGCCGGTGTTCCTACGATGTCTACTCAAATATAATCCATATTGATATACAGTGCCATTTTTCTATGTCTTCAAAAGCCATTTGCAAGCAAGATTTTCTTTTCGATTAATGCTCAGTCTGTTTTATGTTTGTATAAGGATAGATCTTCAAAATATAGGTAGTCTTGCAAGACGTAAAAGATTGGAAATCATGATAAGGTATATAGCGGTAACCAGATTTTATATAGAAACTGAAGAAACTCCATTTATAGGTTTGGCACGTATGCCCGTATACGCCAGAAACCGGCAAGACTTTGGTGAATTCCGGCGCACCATCGAAAAAGCCGCAAACAAACAAAAACTATGATTTCTTTTAAATAATCAGGTCAGAGCAAACTGTTTATTAAAACAATATGTATAATGTGTGTAACCGTGCAAAATACATCGCCCCGAGCTGGATGCTAACTCGGGTCCTCTGTTACCGTAGGCGAAAACTCTACCATATGCCATCAAAGCTAGCTAAATGGCAAGGAAGTACAAGTGTCGTATTAAACTTCTACTACATACAATCCCTCCTGATCAGAATTCATCATCGAATTCTTAGAGTATGAATGTCTGTGGGACGTTATAAGGGTGCTATCACCTCTAAACACGTGGGTTATTTATGTTTGGCGCCAAATATAACCGTGAAAAATACATCGCCCCGAGCTTGATTCGAGTTCGGGTCCTCTAGTACCGTAAGCGGACACCTTACCACGTCGCCATAAAAGCTAGCTCAATGGCAAGGAACTACAGGTGCCGTAATAAATATGTACTACATATGTATAATATAATACATGTACAAACTATTACACTTTTTGCCGAGACTTAAGCGGCTCGCTAAAATTATTTCCGGGTGAAACCGGGTCACTACGTTTAAGAACGAAATGATTGCAAACTATCTATCTGTTTGTAAGGCCTGTTTTCATTGGTCAGTTTGCATACACTAATTATCGTTTATGTTTAATCTCTGACTTTTGCTTTGAATAGAACGAAAAATCTTGAAGTCATGCGTAATGCGTTTTTTGGAGATGCTTGCAGTTTTAGGTTGTTTTCATAGTAAAATCCTATCGTTATACCTGTAAAGCAATGTAATCTTACGAAATCACTAAGTTGTAATTTGAAGCCGAAGTTAGTCATCAAAAATAAGTACGTACATCGTTTCATTTCAATCTATCAGTTTTTAGGATTCATATGCCGTATACACTGATATGCTTTTGTTTCTAAAAAGTCAGACATTGCCATATCAATGCATTTGTTACTTTGAGTATTACGTCTGTCCAATGAATTGGCGTAAGTGAATTTCTCTACTTTTAATTCTATGAACAAAACGTCCTCCTATATACAACCGACAGTGGAGCCACAATCAACCTCTCTACTGCTTAGACGGTATGAAAACTATGTAAAAACCGTATCATATAAAGAAATTCAAGCAATTAACTTAGACTTATTTAGACTTAGACGTTTCTAAGTAATTTAATTGTTATCTAAATCATTGAAGCAAGTAGGATTTTCGAGAAGTCATTCAAGAGCCATTGAAATTATACTTTCCACTTAGATGGTTTTGTACTTTCCTATCCCCATTCATTGTTTAACATCAACAAGTGTTAAGAAGTTCATAAAGTTTTTTTCCTGTTATAATTTATACATGTAGATAAATTTTGTTTCTTTTTTCATTTAGTTTCTACTTGTACATGCCTAATATATATACCGCTCTCACGTACAGCTTTAAATGTAGTAGTGTTGTGCGTTGTTTTGTGGCCACAGTGACGGTTGTGCAATGAAAACTAGACGTACCAAAATGTGTGAGATTAATTCTATAGTTGGCGGACAATGTAAAACAAACTTGGAAACTATTAATCGCTGTTTCAAAATGGTTTTCATTTGGGCATTGAAATATTTTTTTACGGAAAATACTTAGGCTATATCTGCAATAGGTTTCAATAAATATGCATTATTCGAGATTAAGTAATTGAGGCTGAAACTGGGTCGATGTGTAAATGGTGTTTTTTACCTTCGTATTGACATATAGTCACCAAGCTATTTCTAACTTAAACGCACTGTTTTGGTCCCAGTTACGCGACTATCACCTGTGATAGTGTTAATACAATATTGTTTCATTACCTGTGTTTGTCAATTGCTAGACTTACGTGACTAAAGTGTCACCCATTATCATTAACATGGTTTACTCTCGGTATAATAATACTAGTATTATTTGCTAAGAACGTGTTAAGTTTAAATGAAATAGTTCTTTGGCCTGTCAGATACAAGTACATGTACACAACGTACGTTTTTAGTCGGTACACACGTTATGGAACTTCAGCAAGGGGTAAATAACTTCTTTAGTCTGTACATACGTTATGGAACTTCAACAAGGGGTAAATCAAAGAGTTGTGGAAAAGCAATCTTTCTTAATTTTGCTATAACACATTTACAGTTGTGATGAATTAAGAATTGAGAAGATTATATCTGACAAGCCAACCTTAGTTGCACTGAATTAATTTCTTTAAACTCAATCATTTTTATTCAAATATCAAAATTCATATTTCCTTGCTTTTTAATAACCTTTCCCTGGTTTCTTTCTGTACACTTCCAAAGAGCATTAAGTTTAAATAATTTAAACACTTTGAACTTGTTTTCTTAACAAGAGGAAGGAAGCGTGGACATCTGAAATCACTGTCGCTGAAATCTTAACAAATGTATTTTTAAATTAGAGCATGGCTATTCTACTAATTAAAAACTATGTTCTTACAATGTTACATCACCAAAAGAAAGCTATCTGAATATGTTCGCTAAAAATAAGCACTTAAAGCATTTGAATAATAATTGACAGTTTTGAATATGTCTAGAACTCTTATGAAATTTGTTGATACAGAAGTAAAGTTCTTAGTTAAGGTAAAGCTTTGACCGTCGATGGCGACTGTTTGTAAACGAGAGAAAATGTTCTTAATGTAAGCCTTTTTATTGGTCATGTACACATAGATTTTTGACGCAAGTCTACACTCGAACTTCTGACACTCGTACAACTTAGTTTTTGTTTGGTTTTGTTTAAAATAGTTAAGAGGTAAGCGAATGTCTATGAAAGATCAGTAAAATAAATCGGGTCATGCTGTAAACACATACAGACATACTCATTGTTTAAAAATACTAACAACTTGTATTAACTGTTCACTCGTACTGAGGGATTTTTTCGTTATTATGAAATCATAAACAAACTATTTCCCTTTGTTTAGCATCAATATTTGCACTTGCGAACGAGTCGAAATTTGTTTCTTGTACATCCTACATTATAGTACGAATATCTATTTTAGTTTGCATTCAGTAATTGTTAGGTATTATCAGTCAAGAAACGATAAAATGACCCCTAGCTCAAAAGAAAAAAAGCAAGGCGTCGGGTTTAAAATCTATCTCATAACTAATCTCGATCAAACTGTGTAGAAAGATATTTTTGAAAGAAAAAGCCATCTCTGAAAAACAAAAAGTCTTGTACATGAGTAAATAAGAACTTAAGAATTTAATAATGGTAATACTTTAGTAATCTTCAGCTTCATTACTTTTTCAGTAATCTCATCGGCGGCGGTGGTAAACGAACCCGCCTTGCCGGTGTTGATGGTGGTGGTGGTGGTGGCAGCATCATCATTTTTCTAAATGCAATAGGATCTTCTAGTCCTGCAACATAAAAGATAAACAGTAACAATATAACTAACATCTATTATGAACTTACAGGAGTATGTATGTTAACCCGGGCTTCTATTTTAAGTGAAGGGCAACATCCCCATTGACACAATTCCCATTATCAGTTTTACTTACATACATGGACAAACATCCCCATGTGGAAACTACAAGATTGACGAAGCTCTCCTGTAGTAAATCATGAAAAAGACAAGAAAACTTTATCTTTTTTATTATAGTTTCATCTCCTGAGCATCGTCGGCGTCGGCATTAATTGAGTTTCACTATAATTAATGTTGTGTTCTAACTGTGGTTCTAGTGTTGTTTTAATGTAGCATCATTTTAAAATGCTAATAATGAAGAACTGAAGTATACACTTTTATTTTATGCTACATATAAATAAACACATATTATAAATAATTACAAGACATGAAATTTATAATGGAAATAATATGGAAATGACAGTCCAACATTATTTAGTGTAAATGTTTTCCATACAAAAAACTTTTAGTAGGTATTCGTTATTCAAATTTTAAAACTTTCATAGATTTCAAACCTCCGTCACTCGTCAATTGCACGTCCGAACCAAATTCCGAACACTTTACCAGGACACTACATGTACGTCTGCTGGCCTAGCTGGTACATTGTTTTGCCGTTACATGTTTATTGTCTCAAACCCAAATGTTGTGTGTAGGATGAAAATACATGCATCGCCGTCTTGTGTACGTAGTACCTATTGCCGAGTTTAATTATGTAGAAATTTGGTATTCTAAGATCATCACTTGTAAAATGGATTTTTTTATATTAAAAATTATCATGAGATTTTATTTTCGTTGTTTAGAGTTTTGCTAGCATGTACGTGGAGCCGGTTAATTGGTTACTCAGTGCCATTCTTATTATGTTCATATTCATATTTAATTGGCTCAAGGCACAGTAGTTATCCATTTCTGATAAATCTATAAAAGCTGATGATGTTTCATGGTTGGCAGCATTTGCTTGTTTAACTTCTTGTACCAAACGTCCCGTAGCTGACAATTTTTTTACAGGACTCGTGCATCGGTTTTATGGGCTGTTTTGGCCAGAACTGGTGCATGCTAGCCTGCATTCATGAATACTTTACGGAGTGGTGAAATGACAGTCACTTATTACATTACTTAATATGAATTGTACTCCTTACTCAAGTAATGAATGTTTAGGTTTAGTTTTGTACTTAATCTTGATCTTAAACTTTGCTCGATATACGCGATGAACGCCGATCTGCGAATTCATGTTTAGTAAGATTATCTCCACAGGTAATAAACATATTTTCAGGCAAGTGTACAGAAAGTTTCTCTCTTGTTTTGATACTTGCATTTATTATTCGTGTTGACAGTTGCATTAATTATTCATTAAACTTCTATGTAATTAAACAAGTATTAACACATTTACTTTTTCGTTAAAACTGTTTTATACTCAATGGAACTAGAATAAGTTCTTTTTTGTTGTAAATGTTCAGAATGTGATTAACTGTCAAGTCGTTTATTTTCGCAAGTATGAAAAATTATTTTTGAACCACGTAAAATATATACGTGTACCTACATCAAACGAATCCTATATGCATTGAACAAAAACAGAACTGAGATTAATTTCTATGACATGGTTAAAAGGTTATAATTGCGGATAAAAAACGCAATTTTAGTAACATTGTTTTCTGTTTTAGCACCGATTGCTCACCAGCTGATGCTATCCTTCTGCACTCGAAATTTTCCTGAAGCCTATATCTAAAGCATCTAACTGGTAAGATTTCTAAACCAGAAGCTTTCTTGGCTTTGAACTGTATCAAGGTGAAGGCCTTCTTGTCCATTAATCTCACTTTGAACCATTGTTTGCTACTCTCTTGTAGTGTACATCTCTGGTGATTTCTGTTGATAGGGTTTCAAAATTGTCATCAATTCTGATTTAAATGTTTTATTGCCACCATAGTCTTATTACGTCCAAATTGTTTTCTTTCTTCTTCATTTAACTGTGACTTCAAAAATATACAGTATGCCGTCCGTTTCCAGTTTTTGTGTTTGGTCTAGCTTGATTTGGATCTGCTTTTTGAAGCTTTGTTTGGTTTCCTTTATACTTCCTACAAAAGTGTTTCCGTCCCTCGCATGGGTTCTAACATCTGGCACTGAAGCTCTTACTAATTGCTACCACAGTATGACTTGTTGGTGTCTTTCGACTCTCGAGAAGTACATGTTGTTGCTTTCAGAATGGCCAAATTGAGGTCCATTGTGGCTCGACTGATGGCTCTGTCATTGAGAAGTATAAACATCTGAAAAAGTCAGCCGTACGTTCTTTGCATGAACTTCATTTTGCCCTTTTGTAGTTCCATGGAAGGAAATCAGGGTCTTGTCTGGCTGGACCCTACTTGCGAAATAAACAGGAGGCCACTGCATCCAAGTATTTCACCTACTTCCTTTGCGACATGTATGTCTCCTGTGCAGAACCAAGATCAAAGGACGGAAATGTCTACTAGCGTAGAAAGGTTTAAAAGTACGGTTTTAACAACATTAAATTGTATTTAATTTCGTGTTTATTTAGTCATTTAGGTCAATTTGAGAGCGTCTATGACACGAAAGTTGGTGCTCGCATCAGGAATGATACCAAAGGATAGTTGTCTAGCACTTGAGCAATAAAGGTCCTTTTATTTATCAACTTGCTCAATCTAAGGTAAAAAACCTTGGTATTCATAATCATCAATTTGGCACTACGCAATAACTGCACCAAGCATGCAAAACAGTTTTAGTTTTAATGAATATGTTATTGAAATAAAACATTTTACCTGCTGTGTCCGCATCAAGGTTCTTTGGTATGGGCCGTGACAGGAGAATAATGGTTATTTTACTAAGTGACTGGAACTCTTGTAAATATTTTTCGATCTCTTTTTCCACACCACAGATCATTTTTAATACATCTCTGTCAGTAGACGTTTTGACGCACTCTGTTGCTCGTCTTAACTCCTTTTTTCCATAGTTGAAGTCTACGAACAGCTGGGCTTCATTGACATCTTTCGAGAGATTGAATTTGTTCAGTCGTATTTCCACGTCATTTCTAATGTCATCGATTTTCAAACTGTTGGCGTTAATGTTGTCTGCTAACTCCTTATGTTGTTTTTGTAATTCGTCATGAGACGACTTCTCTAGTTCTTCAACTCTGGCAATAATGCGCTTTTTGAACTTTTGTATCTCTTCCATTATATCGTCACGCTCCTTATTCAGACTTTTAAGTTCATTTTGCATTTCAACCTTCAGATTGTTCAAATCCTCTTTAACCTTTTGTAGTGATGATTTCATGTTTCTCTCGTCTAGTCTAGTAAGTATGACTTTGGCAATTTTTGGGATATATTCTACACCGTCACAAGATCTGAAAATAAGCGACGCTACATTGTACATTCTTTTACATTAATAAAATGTTTATATCACTTGTCATATTATAACATAAATCTTTAATGCACTATCAACAAACATATAACTTATATCTTTCAAAAATAGATAATGTAATCTTCAATCCAATAACGTTCCTGTTAATACATAATAACAAAACGTTTTGCATTCTCTCCCCCCACCCCTGCTTACACTTTGTCACATGGTACACAAAATGTACCAATATATTTTCCTCCATTTCGGTTAACAACGAAACGAAATATTATCGCTAATAACATTTACTTCGGCTGATCTAAATGACAACAATGAGGAACAATTATTTGAGTCAACAGTACACGGTCTATTTTGTACTATGGCACATTTGGTCTCTTTCGCTATTGTAACTGTTTTCCATTGAAGATAGATCATGTTCTCTATTACAGATAGATCACAATTATGACCCGCCCCCATACACAGTAAAAACTTATCAGAAATACAGTACAGTGTTTCTTATAAATAAATGCCGTAGTCATAATACAAATACCTACAATTTACAAAAACATTTTAATTTAAACTACTTATTGTTAATGTTAAGTACCTGTGTTTGACGGCGATGCAGACTGCACAGCAAACCTCATCATGGTCTTTACAGAACATTTTTATCACTTCTCCGTGATGCTCGTCGCACACATCGAAAGGCAGTTCGGCTGAGGAATTCCTAACTTGCTTTTTTCCTTGGCCAAACATCTTCGAACCGTTGTCAACAACGTAGTGATCCTTCGTGAATTTGTTGTGACCTGTCAAACATTTGTGACAGTAGAATATCTGACAGTCAACACACTGGTAGACAGCTTCCGCATATTTGCCCTCGTCGGAACAAGGCGAACACGTGTTGTCGTGTATCTCGTCCGAAGCTTTTATTTGTGAACGTCCTAAATTCCTATTGTAACAAGACGCCATTTTAAAAATGTTAGATCTTACAATTAACTCCGTTGTGCTTGTACATAGGCTTTACATACCACTTTTAAAAGCCAATACTTCAAGGTTTACTTCATGGTCGATAGATTAAGTATAGATTATGTTTATGAAATATAAACTTAACTTAATGGAATGCGAGTTGTATAAGTCGTCTAATCAATATTCGACATGGATGTTTGTATAGGTGGCTTTGTTCAAGCGTATGAACATGCTAGTTACACAATTATGATCTCGGTCCTTGAGAATAACATGCATCTGATATCGCATTCAGGGCACATTAAAGTGTGTGGATTCAAAAAATAAAAATACTAAGTTATGTACTAGTCATGTCTTCAATGCTGCTTTATTCATCGTAGTGCTAAATGCTCAGGATTGCAGGGTTTGATCCCATCCACTTCCAGTTCCAATTAATTGACAATATATTTAATGCAACAACCACCAACCTCTAACATACTTCCCTTCCTCTCTTCGATGCTAATTCTATCTAAAGTAATCCTAAAGCATGAATTGATTTATTTGTAAGAACTTGGATGTAACATCAAATATTTTAAGTTAAGACGAGACTTACTTTGAAAGGAACAGTACTTTTGTTATGTGTAGCCAGACGCAAACATACGAGAATAAAAAAACCGTTCGTCCGAGAATAAAACCCGTTCATGTGAGCATAAACGTAGGTACGACCATTAAACGCGTACAAACTTGAGTTCCAGAAAATTTCATTCATGAATAAAGCATATTCTGTAAATTCTTGCACACTTTTTAACCTTAACCCTGTTAACAGGAAATAATATTGCCTGTGTGACAAGTGTAGATCATGATCAGCCTTCACATCTGTGATATCTGATCATGATCTGCACTATTTGCTACTTTCAGTTTGTAAGTTTTCGATGGACACCCCCTATCTTGAAACCGTGATTGCTGAAAACAGCAGTTTTTTTATGAATTGAATTCAGAAAAAAAAGTTTATTTTCATTGTTGAAACATTCCTTTTTTTGACAATCATATAGTTCTAGAATGTAAAATCTACAGGACTGATGTGAGCATATTTTCTAGTAATTGGACACGTAACTTGCAAAAATAAATGCAAGATGATATTTTCTAATTCGTTTTTGTATATTCAGAATATGACTTCTTTGCAAGGAAGAAAAACTTAAGCGGTATATGGGACAATAATTATCAAACTATGGATCATAGATTTGGAGTTTAATTTGAATCGTATATATTAAAAAGGGATTAATCTTATATTTCAGAACTGTTGCTAAAATGTTTATAAAAGCAGATATTTACAAATGTAACGTGTATGCTGAGATGGAGAAAATGTGTTTCATAATAGATCTGTGCTTGTTGTATATCACTCTTGAACTTCACTTTAAAGTTGGTATACAATGGAGTTGCTGCTGATATGCTTTGAATAGGGATTAAAGATATAGCGTAATACTTATTTTTATATAGATGTATTGCTATATTCTTTTAATGCAAAGAACAACATAGTCATGATTTTTACGAATGAAATTTATATTGTACCTAAGCCATTAAGAAGAATTATGTTCGTTTTTAGATGATAGGTTTCAAATTTGGTTCAAACAGACTTGTATACTATATAGTTTCAGTTTCACTTTGTTTTAATCTGACGGGGATATGCCAGCTGATCTAAAGATTTCCTGATTGCTGTATTTGAAGTATTGACTTCTGTTACCTCTGTGTTTTAGCATATTAACAGCAACTTTCAGTTGAGAATACCTATTATCTTCAAAGCAATAAAATATTGGAAACTACCTGATTTATATTGTTCATATCAAGACATACAGATGTATTCTAATGACACCGACGTACATTTGTACCTCCGTGGTTGAATGTTTATGGTCACTTTCTTGTAATAACCAAGCAGGCAATGGGTTCCAGCACAGCTATTCACTCGACTACTAGTATGTGAGAAAGTTATCAGTTTTATATGAAGGGTCGGAGTCTAGTGTAGGCCATTCAATGTTCTTATTTGCGGCTGGGGATATAGATGTCTTTTAATCTGCCTTGTTTCGACATTACGAACAAGCACATTCGCTTCCCCTTGCAACACATTTAAGCGTGTTGTTTTTTACTTATAGCCAGCAGTTGAAAGTGCGCCTCCGTGATCGAGTAGTTAGATTGACTTGACATCATTGTAACCTCTCATAGATTGGGAGTCATGTGTTCGGGCCCTGCTACCGACCGTGCCTCTTTATGTGCGAAAGTTGACATTGCCAGTTTCTTACTGAGGATAGGAACCTAGTATTGGTTCGTCCCAGGAACGAAGGTTAGGTAAACTGCCTGTCTGTTAAAATGTCAAGCACTGGTTCGTCCCAGGAACGAAGGTTAGGTAAACTGCCTGTCTGTTAAAATGTCAAGCACTGGTTCGTCCCAGGAACGAAGGTTAGGTAAACTGCCTGCCTGTTAAAATGTCACAAACACAGTTATAAAGGCATTAAACTCCTACAACTACAACTTCATTCGGTTGAAGTAAACTTTATCTGAGGCTATGATAATCATACTTACGCCGATGTAAATAATTTCTCTAACATTATAAACAGCCAACAATTAGCTGTCAATTATTTTTATTTTGATAACGGTACATTATTCTAGTTTTTCGTCGAACCCGCCTGCGGTGAGCTCGATATAGTTGTCACTTTTGGCGGTTCGGTGTATGTGAGTGCGTGCGTCCGTGCGTCCGTGCGTCAGTCCGTCCGTCCGTCCGATTGTGTCCGGACCATATCTTTTTCATGCATGAAGGGATTTTGATGTTACTTTGCACAAATGTTCACCATCATGAGACGGAGTGTCATGCACAAGAACCAGGTCCCTAGGTCTAAGGTCATGGTCACACTTGGAGGTTAAAGGTTAAATTCAAGAATGACTTTGTCAGGAGCATATCTACATCATGCATGGAGGGATTTTAATTTAACTTGGCACAAATGTTCACCATTATGAGACGGAGTGTCATGCACAAGAACCAGGTCCCTAGGTCTATGGTCAAGGTCACACTAAGAGGTTAAAGTTTAAAGTCAAGAATATCTTTGTCTGGAACATTTCTTCTTCATGCAAGGAGGGATTTTGATGATACTTTGTACAAATGTTCACCACCACGGGCTACCCTTGTTTTTAGAATTACTTCCCTTTGTTGTTACTATAAATAGCTTATATTGTAACTTTTTTATTACTGGCCCTAGAGAAAAATCGAGACCAATTTTCTGAAGTACAACATGCATGTTACATCCAATATTTTTGTGTATTTTGACCCATCTCTACTTGGTAAGGAGTTAGCCCTTTTGACATATGGTGGGCTCGACATGTTGCACGTGGGCATCTAGTATTTGATAGATCTGGCTTCAATTGACGGCCTGGCAACACAGGATAGAAAAAATAAAAATACAGAAATATATGGTTATACAACAGGATTTATTTATTTCGTAATTCTGCTATATAGTAATTTTGATAATAAATTCTAAATCATAATCAGATTCTCCCTTCCAGCAAAATAATTGCTGGAAGAGCCTTCTAGGGCATATAGACTTTTCTGTTAACGGTAAGAGTCTTCAATAACCGTTCTGACTGGAACGACCTTCTCTTAAGCAATTCATTATAATAACACTAATTTGATTGTATTGGAGCTAAGAAATTCGGACAAAGGTAATGATAATAACATTTATATAGCAAAAGGGCTTATTCTGTTTGTAAATAGAGGCGTTTAAGGTTAAGCGTTTTCTGTTTCATCGATTAAAGTAACATAATTATCTATATTTTACTGTATATATATATGTGTGTGTTTAAACTAACACTGGTAAGACAAATATGACATATAAAACAATTGTTACAGTAAAAAAAATCAAGAAAAACATTTTTAGTACAGATATAGATTTACAATTAAACGACAGCTTTTTCACTCAGTCCAAATGAAAATTTCAGCCGTAAATAGCGGTAAAAGACATGTTATTTGGACTTTAAATCATTTTTTGACTTGATTTATTTAGAGCAGGAAAAATATGATAAATAAGGGCGTCATTTTATAACTTTTCGCCTGCGTAAATATGGACTTCAGTTTTTTGTTGTTGCAGTTGGAATCACAAAATTACTTAGTTTTATTTTACTGTTTTGAGGGATAAAGTCAAAAGTAGTATCAAAATGAAAGCCCTTTGTAATAATAAAGTGTAACAGATCCGCAACACAAATATTTTCTAGCAAATTACATATGGTTTTTGAAATGCTTAATTGCTAAAAAGTAATTTCATAGTGCTACAGTATTTCATTTGGAGGCTAGTTATCAGTCCATTAATGATTTACTTTGTTAGCATTCTGTTATTGAAACTGCTGCTGCAATTTATTCTATTGTTTTATACTACATTTCATAATATATATTTAAAACATTGTTTTCTAAGGTGGGTGAGTGACATTAATATTTCACGGGCGTACTAATTGTACGTGCGTGCATTTATCAGAGGCGTTTACTCTGGATTTGAGTAATTACCCGTTATTTTCATTTTGGGTTGAAAAATACACATAACGTGCCATTTTGACGCCCGTATTTTGTGCCATTTACGCCTGGTTTATATGTGTAAAATCATATTCTGCAATCAGTTAAGTAATTCAATTTGTGGCGTAATTCTAATACGTATGGGCGTAAAGTTAAAAATATTTCGCCTACTCTACGGTTGTAAAATTTCGTACAGGCGTACCCCAGCTTAACACTTACTAATTATTATGGCATTAACGACATTAATTTTATAAACAATAACATTTCATACACATATACCCTTTTCGACTGGCATTTTATGATTAATACATCTTTTTACATTTCATAAACTATGTCACGTTTCATAAACTATGGCACATGGTTGCGGTCAAGGTCATAGGGACCTGGAACTTGTCTGGTAACTATAGAGTATTGAGCAAATACTTCATATATGAGTGGAGAATGAGGTGACCTATTATATAAATTCTATTTTGAACATACTTATACGATATTTTGCAAATGAATGCTAATGTTAACAATGTTTTTTATCTTCACAGTTCATTGGCTCAAATACCTTTTTCTAACAGCAGTAAAATGAGTACAGATTACAAAGCTCTAAATTACCGTATATAAGTGGCATTGTCTAAAATTTCTTTAAATGTTAGTAAATCTACCCTTTTCGGCTGGAATTTTATGATTAATACATCTTTTTACGTTTCATAAACTATGTCACGTTTCATAAACTATGGCACATGGTTGCGGTCAAGGTCATAGGGACCTGAAACTTGTCTGGTAACTGTAGAGAACCCATAGCCTATAAATGATACTATTTTAAAAGCATTATATTCGGCTATCGAATACATGTACTAGTATTTCCTTAATTGTTTTACAAGTTATTGAACCTAATCTTTGTCTCCTGGTAAACTAGACTTTGTATTAAAAATATACATCATATTTTTAATTATGTATAACCAGTTTGCCGCTGAAATAAATAAAAAATGTTCTGTTCGCCAAATAAATGCAGCTTGCATAAACTATGTGTTTTATGAGAGGCACAGTCACATTTGCTCGAGAGACCATGTTTATTAGAAGGCCATATGCATTAAGAGAGCAGTTTATGTGAAACCAAGTTGGTAATTTAAAATGGAATTATGTTGAAATAAGAGATCGATTCATTATAAGACAACTTTGTTAATTTCCAAGAGGTCTTCATCGCTGTCAGAAGATTGTTGGAGTACGCTTATTCAGGCACTTTTTCTGTTATTTAAAACGACATTGTTTAATGGAAATGCACAGGATATCATTTAAACAGTAATCATATTAACATTTTGAATTTTTCTAGAACACTGGCGAAATCGTTCAATGTAAAACGAATCAGGTCTCGTAGTAAACATAAACGGACCTACTCAAATTTATAATACAAATTGTGTGTATGCATGGACTCGCTTGTACTTAGGGAAACGTTGTTTGGTCTGAAATCGTATTTTTATACACACTTTTCTCTTTACTAAGAACCGAAACGGAAATGTATGTTCGAGTCGTGCCCTCTTGGCTCACCTGAGCACATAGTGCTGATGGTGACATTTTAGGAACGGCGAATGTCCGTTCGACCGTCGGTCCGTCAGCAGTTGCTTTAAACGACGTTTCCTCCTTCAGAATTTGGCTAATTTCAACCAAACTTCACAGAAATGTTGATTGGGTCTCTCTCAGATTCCTACAAATGGACCCAAGCAAAACTATGGTTACCATCGCCACCAAAAGTAAAAACATCACGATTTTCTTGTCAGAAACCACATGCCATATTTCGAAACAATTTTACGGACATGTTCCTTGACCTCTAAATTCCTTAAATAATTTCGGTTCGTCAAAGCATTAAGAGACCGATTTATTAAGAGATCACTTTTTAGGGTTTCCTTTGTTGATATTCAGTGATCCCTAAGTTTCCAAGTGTATAATCCTACTTCGCTGGCACTAAGAATTTGTCTTCATCACTGTCTATACAAATATGTATCGCTTGCTTCAAGTCTTCTTCGCTGTCTCAGTCGCTGTCTAAAAACGACTTTCTCGCGTTTCGAATTCCCTGAAATGTAGACAGCAAATTATCTTTGGAGTAGGTTCATTAAGGCATTTGTTTTGGTTTCTAAACAGCATTGTTTAATGAAAACACACTTGAAACTATCGAGGTAGTGTCGCTTAGAAAAGGTTATACAATTTAAAAAGTAGTAACTATAATTGCAGTATTAAGGAGCGATACATAATCTCACTTGCTCAGAGGTATCCGCTTTAATATTTATTTCATGCCACAATGCGATCTAGTTTATTGCGTGAACATTTTGAATAACCAGTCTATCTCGTTAATAAAAACTCTAAGAGTACTGTAGGGAAACGAAACGGAAATATAGATTTTGTCTTGTTAGCTCACACAAGCACATAGTGCTAAAGGAAAGAAAATACACGATCTTCTTATCAGAAACAACATGTCATATTTTGAAACCAGTTTAAATAATTCCTTTAAATAACTCTGATACGTCTAAAACATGGCCATCATCGGGCGGGGCATGTTTGTCCTATATGGTAATATGGGAGCTTTGAAAATCTTCTTCTCTCAAACTACTGGTTTGATTTTGGAAGACTTTTACAGAAATATTTATTCGGTGATCCTCTACAAATTTCTTTTAAAAATGTTTGATTCGTCAAAACTTTTGACCAGGCTTTTGTTAGATGGAAGAGGGAAATCTACCAAAATCTTCTTGTCTAAAACCACAAGTCACAGATCTAAGACATTTTGCATGTGGTCCTCTCTCAAGTGCATTCAAATCATGTCCCTCTGGTAAAAACTAATCCGCCCGGGGAGTCACTTCATAGTGTTACATATAGTTATATATATACAGAGAAATTTGCAAACTGCGATATTTGTCATGTAGCATTGGGTCTAAGTTGACTCCACACCCCCTTCTGACATATTTTCTTGTTTTTAAGCTACAACAGTTAAATTTGAATTATATGGATAATTTTGCACGCAGATATCAATTTTGACATTGACATTGACCTACTGAAAAGAAACCGAAGGACAGTTTATGATACGGCAATTTCAACAGATTTCCTGCGTACATACAATATCTACGTTGTGCAGTTGTAGCACGAGTTATTATCTTTTAATGAGAATGCAGCTAAGTTTTATCAATGAAATGCATGTGTATGAATATCACGTTATCAAAACTGTTTATTGCATAGTTATCTTTCACAACACGTTTTATTGTTCTTCAAGTTCCACAATCAACAAAATACATGCATAACTCTAATCGCTGTCCGTGATTAAAAAATAATGAAAGGCAAATTGTGAATTTGACAATAATTCAGCGTTATTACCTTGTATGTCGTGGTGGTAGTAGTGGACTGCCATTTGTTTTGTTTGAAATGGGTTGTCTCGCCGCTGCATTATACAAAAGAAATTAACATTTAGTTGGCTATTATAATCACATATGGATGGTTATGCAATCAGATTCAAAGATACTAGGAGTATGGAAAGTGACCCACTGGTCGGCACAATTTTATCACCAGATGCATTTTAGTCCATGGACCATACAGCAATCGTACATACTGTATGGTTGTCATCCAAGCATGTTATTTTCAGTTAATAGCCTCCAATTTACAAGATATAAATCTTTACATAATGAAAATCAAGCATATGCCGATAATACCATCGTATTTAAGCCATTTTGCAATAATTACACATGTTATCGGTGTCTTTCGATGCAGAAGATATGTTTCGTCAAGATGATAAACATTACAACATCTTATATTCTCTGCTGTCGGTAAAACTCCTTCTGAAAGTTTATCGGCAGGAAAATTGGTACAAGGAGACTTGTTTTCGAAACGTGTGTTCAACGTGAAGCAACTTTAATGGTAAACTCATTTTCTTGAAGAAACAACTTGAAAACGAAAGAAAGGCACATGTCAACATTGTTTTAGAATGAACAGAAAATTATTCTATCATTACCTTTTTTCTACAACGTTAGAACTTTCTATCTATGTTTTTTCATTATAATCGTGTATCTGATATATTCAGATTTTGTAATGTTTTCAGATCATACAATATATCAATTTGTTCTGGTCATGACTACTTTCTACTCTTCAGTGTAACAAATATAAAACATAAAAGCGTGTGTCTATACTCTATCTAAATTCGACAGTATAATCTCTTTGAAAGTAAATGGTCTCGTGATTTAATTGTTTTTTAAATGCTATGATCATAAAATTAAGCAGTGTATCTTAAAATCTTTTAAAACAAAAACGTTGATAACATTGTTGATTACTTCAAACAGAAAGGCAATGCGCAATGAATGAAGCAACTTTAATGGTAACTCATTTTCTTGAAGAAACAACTTGAAAACGAAAGAAAGGCACATGTCAACATTGTTTTAGAATGAACAGAAAATTATTCTATCATTACCTTATTTTATACAACTTTAGAACTTTCTATCATCGTCGACTACGCCCGTAACAGGTCATTACCCGACTAACCTGTATCTGGGACGGCCAGACAAAGCACCATATATAATGTCCGAACATTTTGTATTTGTTTTTCGCAAATTTACTAGTATGGCCATTTGGTCGCGAATGTATTAAGCCGCGAAATAATATAACCATAGTTGTCGCGAAATAAAATTACGCGAAAATAAAATGATATACAGTATGTGTGCAAAACCAAGATGAGAAGTGTAGTAGGAAAAGTACACCAATGTTTTTGGTTGAAATGTAGGGTCTGAACAACATTAACTTTAGTTTAAATTGGCTGTCTATTAGGTCATTTTTCCTAATTCGAGAGCTCCTATGACAAAATTGTTGGTGTGTGCAATGGTACAGATGTCCACAGAACGATATGACCTTGAAAGAATAGGCTTTGAGAGATGAGTCGCATGCATGTAGCAGACTCATGTGACCTCCATGTTAAGAGTTTTGCAATTTGATTTTTATGTACATGTAGATATAATGTTTTGCTTTGGTTGTTTTCGTGTCATTATTCAGTCAGTATATTTCCTACCTCGCCTTCATGCTCTTCGTTTAGATGGGTGACCTTCAATAGTTTTAAATAAAATGTCAAGGCCCTGAGCAAGCCTGAAGCCGTTTCTCCCTAAATAAAACATAGACATAGAAAATAGAAAAATATAAGCAATAATCTTTAGTGGTCAAGATGATTTTGTAGGCCTTGTTAAAATGCGGTGTGTATTGACAGGAGATGCTTACTAACTCGGTTCCCTTTTTGCGTATGACTATCCAGCGGCATAGGCTTAAAGCGAGAAGAGACAAGCTCAATACAATCAATAGATTACGTTAACTGACTCACATTTATAAGTTTAAATATGTTTTTTCATTACAATCGTGTATCTGATATATTCAGATTTTGTAATGTTTTCAGATCAAATCTGAATCTTTAGAGCATAGAATAGTGTGATTTCCAAAACAAAACTGTTCAAGTATACCTGTCCTGTCTGCATTGCTGATTTGACAGTCACCGTATCATTGTGGACATTTTAAGACCCAAATAATGTTAATGATAGTATATTTTGCCTAATATGAAGCCGAAATAGCGTAGTGGTAGCTTGTTCGTGTCAGGATCACAAGATCCAGTCAACAATGACTCTTTCCATTTGGTTTGAGATGTTTTAGTGTGCGATGTGATAGACATTTAAGCATTACTCATTGGTGCACGGGGCCTGGTTTCGATAATATTCTCTATAAATCTATGACAGAACTTCAGCTTTCTGTATGCTGAATTTCCAGTTTAAACGTATAAACTCTTGCTAATGCCTGATAAGTTTTATTGGCTGATTTGAAAATGATTAATTTTAAATGATAACTAAATAAGAATGGATCTTATTATGAAATTATTGTTGAAAAGCTTTGGGTTGGCTTATAAAGTCACATGATGTTGTTTTTAATATTCGTTTTGACTATTATATGTTTTTGTAACACCTTCCTAGATTATGTGATTTAGAACTATGTAACATACGCTCCATGCAGGAAGTTTACGAGACGGTGCTCTTTTCAAAATCGTTCAAAACCGCGTTTGTTGCATTCTATCTAAAGTGGCATTTCTTCCCGTTTCAGCGACTTTTGTCGCACAAAAAATTTTCATTTCTAAAAATGCAGTAAGAAACTGTTTCTGAACGTTTTGTGTCAGGTGACCGCTCTAACTTCATAAAGATTTTAAAGCGAAGAACAAGACAAAGCTTTTTAATTATGTCAATCAGAAGGAAAATCTTACTATGGATAAACTGAAGTAGCTGTCAATGAAAGTTCTTCTACCTAGTTAATAACTGATTTGTCTTTTGAATATTATTGATTAAATGGCATGATAGGGTACAGAAGAGCAGTTTGCCAAATCATTTGTTTTGTGCGATCGGTAAGATTTTCAACCGCTATTCTGATTCAAAAGGCCCTCATTAAAAACCAAGCTACGTACTTTAAGTTTAATTTAAACGTTTTATGAAAACTATTTTAAGCCTAAACAAAGTTGTCTTTTGTTCTAGTTGCATCGGTTCAAATCACACTCCTATAAGACCTATTTTGTTTATAAAAATATTAAGGTACAGTAGTTAAATGTATATACATTACTTTGTAATTTGAATAGATCTTATTATATGCGAATTTAAACATTAACAATTAAGTCAAGATATTAACTTCGATAATGATCGACTTTAATAATTATGTTCTAACGCAGCTTGGATCATAATGACTTGAGCCCATATACGTGTGCATACACATTCTAGTATGGATCTACGGTTAAGCTGACGATCTTTACGACAAGATGTTCAAGTCCGATTAAATTTGGATGAATTGTTTATTTTTCAAACTTTAATGAGAGTCACGTGATCTTGTACAATCTGATTGTTCTGACTTGCGTTTCTGTCAACCAAGGATTAAATAAATGAAAAAAATATATTCAAAAAAGACTTTTTATAAGGCAGTGTTTTATTCATTTCGTAATTCTATCACAGTCGAATTGCATAAGTAGTTACTTAATAAGATGTTAATATTGCTGAACATGTTTTGCAACACAGTGAGAGGAGGTTACAGAATAATATTTATTCTGTCTTCAATCACTGCTCGTACTGGAACGTCGTTCATCCGTAAACTCACTTTCAGAACAATTTGATTTGCCTGGAGATACTAAACTCGAACATTTCTGATACAAATGTGACGATATACCTATCTTTCTCTATACATTATTACATGTACATGTTTTATGTATTATGTTTTACATATTACAAGAAGTAAGGGGCTATTTCATGGTTTACATGGTTTAACAATAATTGTTTATTATGTTTCATCCCAGCTTGTGTAATGATCTATATTTCGGGTATTTCCGAATACCGTAAAGAAATACTAGTAACCAGAATATGAATGATGAAATATTATTGCAACAATATTTAATCAAACATGTGCATGTATTAGTTTCATCGATTAATTACTAGATTATGTACTTCAACAACTGAGTCTAAATTTAAAAAAGTGAGCGGGTGTATACGCACTTTAATAACTGAATCTACATTGAACAAGGTTTGTAAAGGTGTGTATAAAAATAGTTTCATACAATATCAAAGTACTACACATTACTACTGTACAGTAGTACAGTGTACGTTTTACAAGTTTTGCCGTAATCTGAACCTGACGATGTCGTTAAGGACATTATTCCAATTGTTTTATAACTGAACGCTTTATGTTTTTCAATAGATCTTGCTCACCTTAGTAATATAAAGGTAGACAATGCCATGTGATCTAATAGTAATCGACATCAAACAAGTGTTGAGAACTAAATGTGAATATCGGATACGAGTGAAAACAAATGAAAATAAACCTTCTCACAAATTCTGCATCAATATTACTATACGTAGATAGAAAATGACCTTACTAAGAACTCGATTACCTACTACAAAATGAACACGTTTATTCTAAAAGTCTGTTTCCTATTGTTTGCCGTATTAACAAATCAGGACATCCAATATACAAAAATGAGTCCGTAGAATCTAATTATTTTTTCGGCGAAAATATTAGTCTTAAGACAGGTGGTCTCATAACTCAGGATAATTTGGTTTCATTTAAAATTACAAGGGAGGAATATAAAGTGGTTGCACATGTCAGGTTATTGCTTAACTCAGGTGGTTCCAATGGCAGGGTTGACTGTAATAATAAATTTAGATTATTAATCACATTTTACTGTTTACAGCATCGTTTCTTACCAGTTGGTGCTACCTTTCTTTGATTGCACATTAAAAACTCAAATTAACCTCTAAATATTTAACTAGGTAATCAACCGCCATACCGGGTAGTTGTTCACATGTAGCTTTGAGCGTGAAAAATGATTTACATTAAAGAAACGTACCAATTTGCTGTCGATGCTGCTTGCTTCATTCTGTAAATAGTAGCAGATGCATGCTCTACAGAAATACGAGAGAAAAATGTCATCAGCATAGCGGACAGCCTCAACCCTTTTAAAGATGTGTCACTTAGTCTACTATTAAAAGGAGAAATAATTTCACTAGGGACACCATGCCGTTTAAGATAAAAAAAAATATATGTCTTAATCTTCTAGTGTTGGTATTTCGACTGACCTGATTTTGCATCTGCTTGTGGTCTCCTTTATGTTTCCACGCCGGACGGTGAGTGGTCACAATAGCTCACCCTTAACACAAGGGAGCTAAAGCGTATGTCTCCAACCATTAAACGCTCTAGAGTATATATGTATTTGTGTCATGAATTACAAATAATTCAAAACATAACTTTTCGTATGGCCTTCAAAAGAAAAAAAAACGCTAAGAATCACCAAACCAGAAAATGCCGACTACATGCACAACTAGGCTTGGCACTGATCATTCATGTGACGTTTGGTTGAAATCAGCCGAACGGTGTATGAGAAGTTGCGCGGACAAACTTTGGTTTAGGTTTTTCGAAAGAGGACAAAAACTACGCTAATAATCAATCGAGTAGAAAATGCCGACGATATGCTTAACAAGGCGGCTTGGCACTTATCATTCATGGAGTTTGGTTGCAATCAGCCTAGTTGAGCAAGTAAACTTAGTGAAAGACATACAGACAGCAGTCAGTTTTGTCCCATTTGATTCTACGTTAATTAGAGCACTTTTGCACATTTCCTGTGATTTTTTAATCTTCATCATTATCACAGTCAATCTACACCCGGAAAGTTACATGGTCAACAATGATTCTTTTATTATCACTCAATATTTGGAGACACTGTACAAATTTCCAATACACAGCTGTCATGTTTGCGGGTGAGGATTAATATTTGTTCTTGGTGGTACTGGAAACAAGAGGACAAAAATAGAGGTCCAATAATTTTAAAACAGAGTTCCCCAAATGGAGCCTCAAATCGTTTTTAAAGTTTGTTCAAAGTTTCTATCTGCATCTACAAAAATGTCATGTTTTTAGAAGTGCTCGACTCTTGGACCAATGAATTGTATTCCAGACTGCAGACATCAGATGTTCAGCCTAATACTGCTTATTAGGTGGAAATACTTGGCTCATTTTGTGGTCCAAAGAATGTTACAGACTGGTTGAGACTTTTGTTTACCAATTTTGTTGCAAGTTTACTGATTGTCTAGGACTGTCTACAGGGAAACTACCCTTTTCTAGATACCATCTGAATCCTATTTTCATGACCTTAGAATCAGATTTGTATTTGTATGTTTACTTTTTGTGACCGTTTTTCATGATACCACAAGTGCATGGACTTTTGCTTGCACCTACACATTCAAATATTCAAACATTACGAGGTGTCCGCCAACAAACGTTTTCCCTTAACACAAAAATTACTTACAGCAAGTCAACTGTTTTTCTACATAGCAAACATTCAACTTGCGTTACTGATTCGTATATACATGTATATATTATGTACCGTAATTATGCCTAGGTTAAAAATCTCTTGAATTTTACAAAAATATATAATTGTAATAGTAACCTAGAATAAATAACTAAGAAAAAACATAGATAACAAAATTACATCAACTGTATCTCTAAAATTAACTCTTTTATACACATACAATCATACAATTTTACAAAACAAATGTACATAGTGGCGACTTCATTCGTATATTTTAAACAACAGTTAAAGCGAATCACTGAAATAAAGTCAAATTTAAAAATAAAAACATCCTTTTACATTATAAGACCAATAATGGGACTACTGTCGGGTCATCATTTAACTGCAGCCTAACCCCCTGTCCCCTTACCCCGGGATTATCCAATGTTCTGAATGTTTGTCCTTCACGTTAACTTTTTAGCTACCCTTAAAACAAAACAAATATATTTTCCTTAAAATAACTGTTTTAATCTGACAAGAATTCGTTTCGGCGAAGAGATAAGTAAAATGTGTAGATAACATTCTAATCTGAAGATTTCTTAAATGATGCTTGAATTTTTATCAAGTACCAATGACTTGCATTCAAATAAGCAATCAGGAACTGTATACAACTGTACATAATGTTGCACTTCTAAGAT
>JAFMSR010000009.1:35929311-36033708 GCA_022818135.1 Saxidomus purpurata | reverse complement strand
CTGGTCATCAATATGGAGATATATTTGCATCGTGATGCTATGCAGATTAAATCAAAGCTATAGTTTGGTTCAGGAATGGTTATTTTATGATTCAAAAGAGTTCTAAGTGCGTACAAAAGCAATCGTTTCAGTCTTTAGGTATGAGAAGCCTAAATCGGTGAAAACCGGAAGCAGATTATTTTGTCTAGGGAACATGCGGACCTACACTATGTGTTTGACTGCTGATTGGCTGAAACTAAGTGAATGCATACAAGAAAAATTCTTTTGAATTAATCGCTGAACGATAGATCACAAATGAAATATGAAGAGAAAAATCTGGATATAAATTATAATCAAAATATTTGGTATTTGAAAATACTAAAAAATCCAAATTACTAGCATATGTATAAATTTTGTTATTTTTATGTGGGACTAGGATGATTCTACAAAATAAAGTTCATTTTTGTCAGCAGTCGGTGAGATTTTGGGTAGTCGCACCGGAAGAAAACCTTATAATGTAAGTGTATGGAAATGCATTTAGGCGTCTCATACCAATTACGAAATACATTTCGTAAAAACGAACTAAGATTTCGTCTCTTAATCTCACAATCTTTGAAGGTTCAACTTAAACATGTATATTTACAACTACATGTGACTTTATAAGAGAACACAAAGCTTTTCATCATTAATTGCATTATAAGATTCATTCTTATCATTTTGAATTTATCAGCTTAAAATCAACCAACAACGCTTACCAGTCATTAGCAAGTGTTATTACGTATAAACTGGAATTTCAACCTACAGAAAGCTGAAGCAAACTTCTGTCATAAATTTGTGCTATCACGAACAAGCTACCACTACGCTATACAGGCTTCATATTAGGTAAAAGATATTATCATTAACATGAGTTTGGGTCTTAATATTACCAAAATGACATTGCTACTGTGAAATCAACAAATTGAATGTAGACAGGACTTGTATATTTTTTGTTTGTTTTGATTTTGTTTTGGAGAACACACTATAATACTTCGCGTTAATTGCGATATTATGAATATTGGTTTAGGTCACAGTGATCTGACTTTAGCATGTTCAAACAACTGGCTCCAAGATTAAAACGAATGTAATGCTTGACTCAGTTGTTTGCTAAAACATTTATTAAGCTATTAATAAATATGTCGAATATGAGTTCTGTTCAAATTTGAAATTACTTTCAAAAAGTGCTTCTGTGTTGTCTTTCATACGGACAAAACTACAGGTAGCTCAAGCCGAGTCGAAAAATATTTTTATTTTTATAATCACAGGGCATATTAAAAGATATGAACGAACACGTCAACAATTGATTAGACTACTCAGGGCTTAAACTTTTATCAAACGGTTCAAACTACAAGTATGTTTACTTTATCTATCACCTTTAGTGATAAAGTAATGGTTATCAAAGTATAATGCTATCTGTGTACAGTTTACCGAGGCAATTGTGAAATTAAACATATGCTAAAAGAATGGCGTCAGGCTACGAAAGGCATTTTAGATGGTCACAAACAAAGGCTTCAGACTCGAGATATGATCATCAATGTGCGCCCTGTTCCGACGCGGACAATGATACGGAAGCTGTCTACCGATGTGTTGACTGTCAGATATTCTACTGTCGCTTATGTTTGACTGCTGGTCATAACAAATTCGCCAAGGATCACTTCGTTGTTGACAACGGTTCGAAGATGTTTTTCCAAGAAAAAAAGCAAGTACGGAATTCCTCAGCCGTACTGCCTTCCGATATCTGCGAAGAACATCACGGAGAAGTGATAAAAATGTTCTGTAAAGACCATGACGTGGTTTGCTGTGCAGTTTGCATCGCTGTCAAACACAGGTAATTAATATTGATAACAAAAACAGTAAATTAAAATTGATACAATATGCAGTATGTTCAGGAAAATGACCTACTTGAGAAAGATTATTTATTTCTAACCACAAAGGAGAAAATGTACCGATTTCACTTACGAATTATAAGCAGGGACAAATAGAAAACATGTTGCACTTCTGTACTAGAAAGAACAAAATTAAAAAAAATTGCAGCCTCTTGAAATATATGCTGTGCTTGTTGATTAATGAATACTGTTTGCAAACGATTCATGTGATACTGTAGAAAGAGCAATGAACATGTTATTATCAGGAAGCAGTGTCACTTATTTTCAGGTTTTGCGATGGTGTAAAATATATCCCAAATATTGCCAAAGGAATACTTCGTGGACCAGACATGGAAAAGATAAAATCAGCACTAGAAAAGGTTAAAGGTGATTTGGAAAATGTGAAGATCGAAATGCAGAATGAACTTAAAATTCTGAATAAGGAGCGTGATGATATAGTGGAAGAGATACAGAAGTTTAAACAGAAACTTATTGCCAGAGTTGTAGAACTAGAGATAAAGTCTAACAAAGAATTGCAAGAACAACATAAAGAGTTAGCAGACAACATAAACGCCTACAGATCGAAAATCGACGACATTAGAAAGGACGTGGAAAAATACGACTTAACAAACTTAATCTCGCGAAGGATGTCAATGAAGCCCAGCTGTTTGTGGACATCAACTATGGAGAAAAGGAGTTAAGACGAGCAAAAGAGTGCGTCAAAACGTCTGCTGACAGAGATGTGAAAAATATCTCCTTTGATGTGGCAAAAGAGATCGAGAAACGTTTAGGAGATACCAAGGCACTTGGAAAAACAACCATTATTAGCCAGCCGCAGTCCACATCAAAGAAGTTTGTTACGAACGCAACAGGTTAGATGTTCATTTTAAATAAAAACCAAAACTGTTTAAGTTTCTTAGTAATAGATAGAATACTGTTTGCGAGAATAATTAAGTTATTTCGAGGACGTAATTAGTTGAGTCAGCAGTCTTAAATCATTAATTATAGGTATTTAATGCGCTGTCTGTGTCAGAATAGTTGCTACAGCGTCTGGTAGTGTCTGTTGATTCCTCGTCTCTTACATCGACGATAAAACTATCTACATCTCGTTTGCCTTTCATACCACTAGGACAGTAACCATTTCTGCATGTCGTACTGATAAAACTTTAATTATAAAGACCGCCGTGTGGATTATATCAACATACTAAAGGTTATTATTGTCACGGTTTATGGTTTTGTATAGATTCCCCCATATTCAATAATGTTATGGTCACGACAAGGTTCAAACTAGCGAATTCCACAATTAAATTACTAGGTCATACGTGTTTTTGTACTTTTATAATAACTGCAATAACAGCAAAGCATTGAATTAGATAAATCTTGTTAATTACAACTAATCGGGACTTCATTGTAAAATTATGTAAATGAAATATAAATGCATTTATCCTGATAGCACTGATATACCCTTTTCATCAAATTGTAAAATAATTACCCCAATAAAGTAGCTAGGTACAATACACAACGTCTTTATTTCTCCTGAATGCTGTACTCTTCTATATTTTTGCAGACCACATGTTTATATTTACAAGCATAGTGACCTCATGTCATGATAATAAAATCCCGCCTCTTGCGAATAATATGGCCAATAAACAGTAAGGTATTACATTAGGGAGTCAAAGGTCCGAGAACACCATGGACAAAAATGAAGTGATTCGTTATCAAATAGGTCGGGTTTAGGCATGCAGTCCACATGTATCTTATGGAACCAAAGGCCACAGTTGTAACCAAATGACTGTATTCATTATCATTAAAAATGTTAGAAATATGAATATATGTGACTATTATGTATAGATTGTTGTTTTATATGAATATTATTACTTCAATACAATTAATTACTAATCTAAGAATTATAAGTTTCTGAACTAATCCTGATTTGATTCGCATTAGTACTTCAAAAGGGCTTTGCAGACATAATTTGTTTCAGACATTTGGATCTGTACTTTTTAATTAACATCAATAGGTGTTAAGACGAAAACTATGAGCCAATTCTGTACATAATCTGTACCAAATCTGGGCAGAATGCAGACAGAATTTCTGTTTTCTGTACAGAGTAGACACAGACACTGAATCTGACGTAAAATATTGAACCAGATGTGTGTCTGTGCAGATTATTGTCTCAGACAGAAATTTTGCTCTTTTCATTTTTACAAGAAAGATTTTTAGTACTTTCTCTGTACAGATTATGGTCATGTTTTGGTTTACAATTATGACAGGAACTGCCTATAACGACCAATAATGCATTGCGACATATGGCCACCAGTGAAAAGTACTCAGATAAAATGACTTAAATCTGCAAAAATACATGGAATTAGATAAAGGTACTTGGCAGACTAAATTAGTATGCTAAGTTGCAATAGGACTTCTTAACGAGGAAAAGGATTAAAGTGCAAAAATCATGCATAGAAATTGGAAATATACATGTACATTTATTGCTAAAAACTGCACACACTGTGATAGGAACTCACCACTCTTCGGTACAGAAATTATTATGCTTCAATGTTTGTCTGTACAGAATTTTAGAGATTTTATTCTATACAGAAAATGGTCCTGCTTTTTTCTGCCCAGATTGTTTTTGGCCTAATCAAAACATTCTGTATCTATTTTGTTCTTTGTCTCTATATTAAAAATGTATTAAATTTTATAGAATTCTGGTTCAACAATGTTTCAATGAACCAGAACATTTTCTGTACAGAATCTGCCAAGCCTTTTTGTATTTTAGTCTTTACTTAATCTGGTTCCAATCTGCCCAGACTTTTTCGTACAGGAGTGGATAGTTATGTAAATATGATTATTGACAAATGAAATATAATGTAAATCATTAGCTCTAGGACGTTTAAAACTTATTATATTGCATTTATGAAACACAAGTTTACCATTTGTGATTAAAAATAAACCGATACTGGAAGTGTACCTGAGTGGACATGTACACACTTACGGACAAGTTTAACATCATTTTTAGGCCATTTAAATTTTTCATTTTTGAAATTTGATGTACTCTCGTGAGTATTGGAGTATGCCTGGCTACGCGCCTGGACAGACAAAGAATCGGTTGAGTTTCTAAGTATTAGTGTGTGATATGATTGGTTGAAACTAATTATGAAGAGGGTGTGAATGGATGTAAGACAGTTTTGGAGAGAAAAGTGAACAAGAAGGGAAATTTAGAGAAAGTTAATAAGGTATTATGTCTTATACAGAGTACATGCTTTTGGAAATATTAAAGAAAGATAAAATGAATTGTTTAAGTTTGGATTATTGTTTGAACATGTTAAGGTGAGAAAAGAAGATAGGAATCACTTAAAATTAGAGTATTTACTAGGCTTTCCCAATGACCTCAATCAAAATAAAGGCTGATTAGTTTGATCTTTATAAAGCAGCTGACTGCTAAAAGTGGTCACTTTAGATACTGCTCATGAATGACTGCTATACACAGGTTTGACAGAAAACTGCATGGTCTCACGGAGAAATTTTAATGTTTATCAGTTTACAGATGTACATGTATGATTGTTCTTGTCACATATGCAATCATTATAAAGCTTATAATTTTGCCATACGTAAGCCACAGGACAGCAGCTGTGTATCAATAGCCTCCTAAGGTTGTTTTTCTTGGCATCGTAGTGTTAAAGATCCAGATTGGACCAACTTGTTTGAATATAATGTGTCTTACTGATAATGTTATCATATTAAAACTAAGATACATTCAGTGTTCAGACAGAACAAAATCAAATAAATGATAGCTATGGCAACAGAAATAGTACATTACATGTACATGTACTTGTTTTTTTTTATACGGAGCATAACTCAGTAAGTATGGAATGAAAATTATTCAAACGGCCTACAAAGGCAGAAGGCATTAAAAGAAAGTATACTTTGCATTTACAGCTTCTCTGCCTTGCTTACTTTTGGATTATCTCACTATATCTTTCCTCAAGAGTGCTGACATATTTGTGCTAACAAACAACCATAATTGTTCTTAGTCATTTTTTAATTATCGCCTTTTGAGTACAATTGATTTTACCTTGTACATAAATATGTACTGAACATAATTCTATTGAAACTTCAAATTATAATGTAACTTTGCCAACTGTTTTTATCTGTTCCTGTTCATGGTATAATTGTAATAGTTACGTTTGTGTGAAATTAGCTGTACCTTTTAGTTGACATTTTAGATTGTTTAGGTAACTGTTGCGCTGTTTAAATACATATTTTGTTAAACAAATATCGCTCCTTGTAATTATCAAATGTAAACGAAATGTTAATGTAGGTGGGTGGTGGTGTAGAGGTTCAGGTATCTGCCGCTCACCCAGGAGGCTGCGGGTTCGAGCCCTACTCGGTAACGACCGTACCTCGTCATATGACATCAGTACTGGTTTTTTTCGAGAGTGACTCGATAAGCTTAAAGCTTTCTTCACAATCGAGCTAAAATAGATTAGTATAGATAAAAAAAATGTTTGTAAAATTAATGTCGTTAATGCTGTAATAATTATTAATTGATTATGTCGATAAAGTTTTAGTGTTTAAGTCGTTAATGCCATGATAATTATTCTGTCGTTAATGTCCTAATAATTATCAAGTGTTTTGCTGAAGCAAGTTTTGAAATAAAGTGAGGTGGTACGAAAAACTTAACCAAGCTCTATACACTTTCTAAGTAATACTTTCTAGGTAAATACACGATGAGCGATTCAGAACGATACACGATATACACGATGTACGAAGCGCACGCTACACGCTACACGATAAACGGATTATACACGTTATACGATCACTTTGAGATTTCACATTTTATCTAGACTTAGACCTTTTAATCAGACCGAAAGAATAAGATCAATTAGAAGTTTCATACCTTAACAATAAAAAATGACATCGATAAGTGTCAAAGATCCACAGTTTTCATATCACAGTATGTGTCAAATTTGAACACCTGTCGGAGTGACTTTGGCAGGAAATAGATCCCGATGTGCGAGAAAATGGGCGTAATTAAAGTTAATTGCCATCTACACTTTTCGTTAAATAAATTCTACATTAAAGACACTTTTTAGGACCGTGTTCAAGTATAATAATTTTATACTGGAACCTTGAATTAATATGTTGATGGGTGTCAAGTGGGTGGGGTAAATTGACATTGAAGAAACTGAAAGCTTGAAATGGTGTTTTCGAATAAATCAAGCATTTGGAACGGGGTTTTTAATGTTATTTTGTAGTATTTATAGTTGTGATGATTATACAGCCCCTAATTTTGACCAATGTTTTAATAGAAAAAGTTTTGAACAATATTTAGGTTTTTTCCGGTAGCCCGAAAGTGAAAATTGTCCCTCTAGAAATCTAAGATTATTCTTAGAGGAGAGAAGATAATTAAAGCGCAATGCAGTATTTATGTACTGTTGACTATGGTAATTAATTCTATGTAAAGTTTTATATAATGTTACTTTATATTGTGTTTTAGTGAGCCTATTCTATAGGTGGGGTATATAAAAACACATAGAAAAAAGGCAGTGGCTAGAGTTACGGTACCGTAACTCTAGCCTCCGAGTCTAGAGTTACGGAAGTTCCGTATCTCTAGCAAAACCCTATGAGGTAAGGCTAGAGTTACGGAAGTTTATAAAGGCATATGTATGTTGCTTTAAATATGCATGATAATGTATCATAAACTTAAATATTTCACCAGTATAATAGTGAATAAACCGATCTGTCGGCAAATGCAGCGTCTTCATAGCCGCCATTTTGGTAATACATAATACATTGGCGGAAATATCATTGTTATATTCGTCTTTACTTGAGCGTTCCATTGTAGTTGGACAATTATATCACATTTTGTGCGAAGCATGATAGAAGTTAAGTAAAATATGTTGTTGACACATGTTGTTTTTGTATTTAATTGTCTGACTACATCTAAGCCACACCACGAGAAGGCATGCCCTCAGATCGTGACAAAAAATAATTGTGATCGAAAGTACAGCTGTTAAATTAAAAAAAAAAGTTTTTTTTTTTTTTACGTTTATCGTGCTCTTAGAATGCTAATATTCTTCTTTTCTTTATCTTACTATTGCTTTATTAACGTTGTTTGTAAACAGAGAACACATAAATATGTGCAAGAGTATACAGCATGACAATGATAGTTCCGATATTAGCATTATATTAAGTATAACCAAAATGGCGCCTGTGAAATTGTCGTATATACTTATATTTAAGTTCACAACACATTATCATGCATATATTAAAGCAATATACATACCTTTATAAACTTCCGTAACTCTAGCCTTTCCTCGTAGGGTTTTGCTAGAGATACGGAACTTCCGTAACTCTAGACTCGGAGGCTAGAGTTACGGTACCGTAACTCTAGCCACTGCCTAGAAAAAATGAACCTCTAGGAAACAGTGATATTTTCTAGAGTGAAGAGGGTTATTAAAGTTAATCTTTATTTCAATGTAGTTTAATTCTTGGCACGCAGTTTCATATACTTTATGTCACTGCTACCATTCTTTTAGATTCAGAACCCCTGTCGAGGTGGTTTGAGTAATACTTTATTGGGGTAGTAATAAATTTAAAGTAAAATTAAACAGACTGTTATGTATTATAAATGTTCTCACCCATTTTGAGATAAAATTTGTAAAACTTTCCAGGAAATGAACCAAAAAACAGATAAAAAAACTTTTGCAAAATTATTTTGGACCCTCTGTAGAATAATGGAATGGTCCAATTGCATGACACAACTCTGCATCCAGTGGTGGATGGCAGATTCAATTAGAACCCTGGAGAAGACATATCTCACAGCCTAGATTATACATGTACAGTCTCAAAATGCCATATATGGTGTTAACATATACATGTATGTACATGAAACATATAATCTTATATGGAATTATATGTTTATTTGACATACTGATGATGAAGAAGATACAATGAACATCAATGGATGGTTAATTACTGGGCAGAAAAATGATGTACATTCCAATATCTATTTAATCTGATGGCATTTTTACATAAGTAGTTTCATCAGTATAAAGGCTATGACATTATAGCATTTAGATCTTGTTTGCATATCCTATGTACATAACTCTGATGATATTATGAGGTGGTAATACATGTACATATACCGTCTTCCTTGGTCTAGTGGTTTAGGCATCCGCCTTTGGAGTGGGAGGTCGAAGGTTCGAAGCCCACCAGGGGTCCGTTCTGATATGGCTGGTTGGTGAGCCGCCAGCTAGTTAAATAATGGTTACCGTATGCCTACCTGCCTGTAGCGTGGCATTAAAGGGTAGGATTCGGGAGGTACATGTGCTCAAAAAGTCTCTCATAAGTCAGAAATGGCTGGCCCTTTAAATAGGGGTGACACTATAATAAAAAAGCACTTTACCTTTTACTTTTACATGTAGTAGATCATTTGGAAAAATTGTTCTTGGAATACACATGTAGCATTAGCAAATAAATTGATGGAAGACTGACAACAATATGAAAGAGCTAAGCAACACTATTTATAAAGGGGGGTGTAACCTCACATGTTTCAAAAACCTCAATAACTATGAGACTGAAGAATAGAGCTCAGCAATGATGGTACTCATGTTTTTTAAAGTTATTTTGGAATTTAGATATGTAGAAAGAACTTAAAAGATCTATATTTGTTCAAATTGATGTAAGCTAGGCATTTAAGGAAACTATCAGATATGCGGAACAAATTTTATAAACCGGACAGAGTTCAAGCACCACCTCTGCCACACTTACAGGAAAAAAGGCCCTTTGAAGGATTTCTAAAATGGATTCAATTTATGAAACTAACCAGAGGAGATCAGTGTCAGAAGTACTATATGACTACATAACTATACAACCGGTCTACTGAGACCAGAGTAAATTGTGACTTAGTAATAGATGTGATTTTCATATTATTTTCTTTATTAAGCTATTAAGATTACAAACTACACACAATTAATATAGAGGTGTTCAAAAATAAAACTACAAAAAAATAGGTGTTAGCTGGTATCACTGGCTTTACGGGAAGTCCACACAAGCACAATTTTGCCATCTTAGCCTTAAAAGAAATCTTATTTTTTAAAATGTTTTATTCATTTTATACAACATGATTATGGTACTCTTTTAGTGATATTATACTATTGTATACTTAAATAATGAGCTCTTTGCAGAACTTACTACTTAATTTAATTAGGATGAAGAACTACTTGTAATACTAAAATACAATTATTAATCAAGTGTGAGGGTTCTCACATGACTGATATACATGTATATTACAAATCTAATAAAACCTATTTCAAGGTATACAACTTGATTAAAATCAATTTTTTCTATGTGCCTCCTTCTGAAGTGAGAGTAAGAGTCTATTATAGTTAATCTGGTAAGAAAGATGCAGGTGATCAGATGTAGCATCTGTATGGCCAGTGGCCAGTCCAAACCTGCAAGGATCTACTTACTGATCATGATAAAAGGGTTGATGTTTCATTCAATTGGAGGTAGTACAAGTAGGTTTGTAAGCAGAAACCGGCTTACATTTATCCTGAACCCGCCCACTACCCCCTCCGTCCCCAACATATTACAGAATTTTGTTTAATTATAATTATTATATGGTGCCATACAGACAGTGCAAACTACCATACAGTATTAAATTATATATAAGATATAAATTACAGTTACAGTATTTTATAACTGAAACAGGCATGTAACAGGTACAGAGTGGTTGGGCAACCCCTACCAACATGTCACCCGTCACTCCCTGCTAATTTCTGTTATGTGCAGACTATGATTTGCTAAATAATAACAAGATTGAATTTTTATGTTTTGGGTTGCCAATTTAAATCAACACCCACTAACCAGTGAAAAAGCATGTTTACTACTACAATTAAAATACTAAGTACTTATTGAATATAAAAAATTGCATTTATACAAAAATTGTTTAGGATTTTGACTAGTGACCTACAGGATGGGGTCTGATAGCAACTGGAGTAAATTAGATAACTAATTTTATCAGTCATTTGACAGTCTACTATTCTCCAGCAACCTTTATACACATTAACTTAGGGCTTTTCTTAGACTGAGAATAATCATTAATAGTGAAACCATGCAAGTCCAAGCTTATCCATTTCTGGCTTAAATTTTAGTCTCTGTGTGGTGAAAGCTATGCAGTCAAATAGCCAGTGAGGGGTGTTACATTTTACAATGCACTAGATGCAAACCTGGTCAACCCAAAGTATGTACCAACCCGAGCTGGTTGGTAGTAAGTTTGTGCCCAGCCTAAGACGTATGATTGATTTGTCCATTTTGTAATTTGCCAAGTATCCCATAGGACGGCCAGGTCGCACTGTTTTGCGGCAAAATGTGTTTGTTTTAAGTTTCAATTCTCTACACCATTCATCCAGGATAGTGGTTCGAATCTTGGCATATATTTCTGTGGGTGAGTATGGTATGTCCTGGATCATGGCCCCTAAACCAGGCCCCTTTTGTCTGCATCATCTGCTCTCATTACCAGATATTATCATAAACCTACATGAGCTGGGCACTATAACATGGTAACTGGTAAGCCTGTTTTTAGGCATTGATAAAATTTATGAATAATAATAATGTATTCAATAACTCTGGTCTAGAATGACTGTTTTTTTATTTCATTGAGAACAGAGATGATAGTGAATCTGAAAATATATACAATATAGCAAGTTTTTAGGTTGATGATGTAAAAGACAGCTCAATGCAGTGTCTATTGTTATCATTTCTGGTATAAATGCAGGAACAGGTTATAGAGTATTCCTGATAAATGGAACAATAATTTGTCAATCTTCCTATGATGGCAACATACATGTTTAGATGGTTTACAACAGCTGAAGCTAATATACTAGAGCCTGGATTTTTAGACCCATCTATGTATATATGTAGATGTCCAGAATAAAAATATCTGATCTATCATTTGAGTTTCTAACTTTGCGAGATGCGGTATGTCAGATTTGATCATTTTGTTTTCATAGGGCACTTGTAGGAGGATCTTACAAATAGCCGTGCTTTATGATCTCACTGACCAAAACCTTGACTTTCGCTCAATATTTGAGAATCTATTCCTGGCGCCCCAGTCTAAGGGGCGAACCCCAGCCTCAAGTTCAAACAAGTAGGCAGGAGTAGAGGACAACGCACTAAGGGCCAGCTGGAGGCCTTAATTTTGGACAATATTCAGACCCTGTTTTGAATGACAATGAGGCATTTGATGAGACTCAAACTAATTAATCAGTCAAAGACACTACCTAATTACCTTTCTCTTTATGTCAGCTAACGGATATATTATTCCAATCAGGCAGTATAGGGGACGTTTTGGTCATATGGGGGGACGTTTTGGTCTGGGGACGTTGTGTTTTGGGGACGTTTTGGATTGCTTCGGACTTTAGATATTTTCGTAAAAGTGTAGTTGATTCGGCGTATTGTTTGCATCTAGCCAATAAAACACTTGTTTACATCATACCCACGATATGTTGCTTCGATACAGGCGTACCTTGTCTGCTGCACTTTAAGGAATGCATTGACAACAGCAGTTTAGATAAAAAAGATGTCCTTTCCGTTGCAAAAATAGACCTAAATTTCGGATATGAGGTGAAAATGTCTTCGACCTGTCCCGGAAGTCTTTCACGCTCGCAACTACACTAAATAATATAAACTGAAATCAGCACTTTTTGGGGGGAGATGTGCACGCTAAGTAAAACGATTAACTACGAAATACACCATCGAATCGTACGTATACCGTATGGATTATCGTGCATCGCGAATCGTATATCGTGTATAGTATATGGTGCACGTTGCACGATGAATGATACGATATGATACACGATATACGATTGACAAAATACACGATGAGTGCACGCACGTTATACGCACGTTGCACGCACGTTATACGCACGATATACGCAAATTTTGACAACTGTTACGTTCCGACTACTGTACATGTCCAATTACTAGTAAATAAGATCACATCAGTCCTCAAGATTTTACATTCTATAACTATATGCTTGTAAAAAAGAGGAATGTTTCAACAATCAAAATAAAGTTTCCTTTTGTTTCTAAATTCAATTCATAAACAAAATGTTGTGATGTGCTTTTAGCATGACCTAAGAGTAGCGTTAGTGATGAAAACACCGAAGGTTAATATCTGTTCTTAGCGATCACGGTGTCCATCGAAAATTTACAAACTGAAAATAGCTAACAGTGCAGAGCATGATCAGATATCACTGATGTGCAGGCTGATCATGATCTACACTGGTCACAAAGGCGATATTATTTCCTGTTAACAGGGAACGGGTTAAAAAGGTGTGCAAGTATTTACAGATTATGCTTTATTCGTGAATGAGAGTTTCTGGAACTCAAGTTAGTGAAGTTCCGCATTTCTGATGCATATATTGATGTTTAAATGATACAAATATATTGGTATGTTTTTTACAAACAATGATGTAACAGCAAACACTCAAATACACTGAAGATCGTCTCTTGATTATATTGTCACACACCTCTCGATTCTTTGCCTTTGTAAATTATTACACAAATTTGCAGGAAAGTGATTAAAATGATAATACAATAAGAAAATGTACAAAAAAATTATGTGGCTTGCCTTCTACCTGTGCGCTGTGTTTTTAAGTGTGCAGTCAATTACAAAATCTCAGTTTAACTGATATGTGAAGTGTAACTCCTTACCACTCGTCTTATATACCCTTTAAACTTCAATATAGAAACTAAGTCAATCAAATGTTTACAAATTAGTTACATCCCCCCATTAAAAACTTTTTCAATCAAGCAGTTTCAAGGCTCGACACTTGACAATGTCCCCAAAACGCACAGGACATACATATTTAAGGATAGGACACTTCAAAGTCAGATTCAAGTATATTTGTTGGTTACTGAATTGCAGACGTTTTACATCAGACTCAAAAGATGGTGTCCTTTTAGAATCACTGTCAAACATGTAACGAGTGTCAATTCCTGTTTTATATTGCCTAAATTGAGGGAGAAGTTATCATGGCAAGAACTCATGAGCCTAGGTCTACTAAACTCAGAAGCAGACAACAAATGCAATGATGTCGGATCAGGATTTAAATTGTTAGCCTTTTGGATCACTATTGCGCAACACTCCCCTATTTAAAAGAAATAGACTTGTCTGAATTGGAAGTAAGAAGACCCCATTGTTTAAATTTAGGTAGAAATGGGTTAAACTGTTTGTTAATCAGGATTATACCAGTTCATCAGATCCTTATTCTCAAGTTGTTTATCATGCATTAACCAATGAACTTGTCAATCTTTAGTCAGGACAGTACCGTTAGCTGATAACTGGTGTGCTCAATTAAAGAATATGTACTGTATAGTAAACCGTGCAGATCATTAACAAACAACATAAATGTGCAGGTTGATCATGATCTGCACTTGTCACGAAGGCAGAACTATATGCTGCCAGCAGGTTGAAGGTAAAACCGAAGCTCTTTTAATATTTCAAGTGCTGTATTCATCCTCGTTTTATAATGTCAACATTTTAACTTAAATCAACGGGTTAATTAGATACCTATGAAATGCGCATCTGACATTCTTCCCATTAACTGCACAGCATAATGCAACAGCTGATATTGAAAATTCCAATATCAGATATAGAAAGACAAATCATTGATGTCCATCGGGTAGCAATGTTCTATCATGTAAACTTCAAAACACATTCCTTATGATGAATTATTCTTTCGTCAGATGTTGAAAAACAATTACAGTCTATTAATTTTATAGCTGTCTGTTATTTTTAACGTTTCAGCTGTTTGTATTTTACGAAATCATACTTGAGGCTTGGTCTCCCATTTGAAGCAGCTTGACACAACCAGGTTAAAATATGTAGCTGAAAGATATCACCTGTATATCGCGTGATTCTTTAACGGTAGGACAAAATTCATGTATAATGACACTATATATTGCCTGATCCTATCTACTTGTTTAACACAAAGTTGCACAATAACGAACACTTCCACAAAGCCAAATATCACACAATTTGTATTGCCATATTATACCATATTCGCCAAATCTCAATCATTGTGTTACGCTAAAATCATCTAAAGGAGTTATATGATACTTTAATGTGGGATTTCTGATCGGAAAATTTATGATTGAATAGGCCAATGTTTTGTATGAATAAAACTCTCAATTATAATCTAGATTATTTGCTTACAAATTGAGCCACCATAATTGATGACATTAGTTTGACATATTGAAATGTTCTTGTAATTATTCAGTACATTGCAACTACTTGTTTTTATATTTAAACATTCTTTAGAATAACCATATTCGATTTTAACTTGCTCAACTGGTTTGCCATAAAAATGTTGTACTGTAAGTGTGACAAATTTTTAATGTTTTGAAATATGCATACATATATTGATATATTAAAAAGATTAATTTTAGATTAGTTTTATTATCGTGCTTTATTTTGTTCTCCTACGTTACACGTTGAATTCTCGTTAGTCACAATAGCGTACGAGTTCAAATCTCGTATGTACTCGGTTAACTCACGTATGAAAACGTTTATTCTCGTACGTACGCGTTTAATTATCTAACGAATGTGTTCTTTTCTCCAGCGTACGCGTTTATTGCCGTGAGTACTTGTTTAATTTTAGTTTGTATGCGTTTAATTACCGTACCTACGTTTATGCTCACATGAACGGGTTTTATTCTCGTACGAACGGGGCTTATTCTCGTGCATACGCGTTTAATTCTCGTTTGTGCGCGTTTGACTACATATGGCATAAGTACTGTTCCTTTTAAAGTAAGTCTCGTCTTAACTTAAATGGTTGATGTTACATGATGTTTTTACAAATAGAACAATTCATGCTTTAGGTTTAGTTTAGATATAATTAGCATTGAAGAGAGGAAGGGAGGTATGTTAGTGGTTGGTGATTGTTGCATAAAATATGTTGTCAATTAATAGGAATTTGAAGTGGAGAGGATCAAACCCTGCAATCCTGAGCATTTTCAGCACTACGATGAATAAAGCAGCATGACATGACTAGTTCATAACTTATTATCTTTATTTTTAGAATCCACGCACTTTAATGTGCTCTGAATGCGGTATCAAATGCATTTTATTCTCAAGGACTGGGATCATAATGGCTGATAAAGAATTGTGTAACTAGCGTGTGCATACAATGTACGCCTGAACAAAGCCACCTATACAAACATCCATGTCGAATATTGATTAGACGACTTATACAACACGCATTCCATTAAGTTAAGTTTACATTTCATAAACATAATATATACTTAATCTATCGACCATGAAGTAAACCCGGAAGTATTGACTTCCAAAAGTGGTATGTAAAGCCTAGGTACATATGTACAAGCACAACGGAGTTAATTGTAAGAACTAACATGTTTAAAATGGCGTCTGGTTACAATAGGAATTTAGAACGTTCACAAATAAAAGCTTCGGACGAGATAGACGACCACCCGTGTTCGCCTTGTTCTGACGAGGGCAAATATGCGGAAGCTGTCTACCAGTGTGTTGACTGTCAGATATTCTACTGTCACAAATGTTTGACAGGTCACAACAAATTCACGAAGGATCACTACGTTGTTGACAACGGTTCGAAGATGTTTGGCCAAGGAAAAAAGCAAGTAAGGAATTTCTCAGCCGAACTGCCTTCCGATGTGTGCGACGAGCATCACGGAGAAGTGATAAAAATGTTCTGTAAAGACCATGATGTGGTTTGCTGTGCAGTCTGCATCGCCGTCAAACACAGGTAATTAACATTAACAATAAGTAGTATAAATTAAAATGTTTATGCAAATTGTAGGTATTTGTATTATGACTACGGCATTTATTTATAAGAAACACTGTACTGTATTTCACTATCTGTAATAGAGAACATGATCTATCTTCAATGGAAAACAGCGAAACAGACCAAATGTGCCATAGTACAAAATAGACCGTGTACTGTTGACTCGAATAATTGCGTCATTGTTGTCATTTAGATCAGCCGAAGTAAATGTTATTAGCGATAATATTTCGTTTCGTTCTTAACCGAAATGGAGGAAAATATATTGGTACATTTTGTGTACCATGTGACAAAGTGTAAGCACGGGTGGGGGAGAGAATGCAAAACGTTTTGTTATTATGTATGAACAGGAACGTTATTGGATTGAAGATTACATTATCTATTTTTCAAAGATATAAGCTATGTTTGTTGATAGTGCATTAAAGATTTATGTGATAATATGACAAGTGATATGAACATTTTATTAATGTAAAAGAATGTACAATGTAGCGTCGCTTATTTCCAGATCTTGTGACGGTGTAGAATATATCCCAAATATTGCCAAAGGCATACTTCGTAGACCAGACACGGGGAACATGAAATCATCACTACAAAAGGTTAAAGAGGATTTGAACAATCTGAAGGTTGAAATGCAAAATGAACTTAAAAGTCTGAATAAGGAGCGTGACGATATAATGGAAGAGATACAAAAGTTCAAAAAGCGCATTATTGCCAGAGTTGAAGAACTAGAGAAGTCGTCTCATGACGAATTGCAAAAACAACATAAGGAGTTAGCAGACAATATTAACTCCAACAGTTCGAAAATCGATGACATTAGAAATGACGTGGAAATACGACTGAACAAACTCAATCTCTCGAAAGATGTCAATGAAGCCCAGCTGTTCGTAGACATCAACTATGGAAAAAAGCAGTTAACACGAGCAACAGAGTGCGTCAAAACGTCTACTGACAGAGATGTGACACAAATGTTCTGTGGTGTGGAAAAAGAGATCGAAAAATATTTACAAGAGTTCCAGTCACTTGGGAAAATAACCATTATTCTGTCACGGCCCTTACCAAAGAACCTTGATGCGGACACAGCAGGTAAAATGTTTTATTTCAATAACATATTCATTAAAACTAAAACTGTTTTGCATGCTCGATGCAGTTATTGCGTAGTGTAATGAACATCCAAATTGATCACTATGAATACCAAGGTTTTTGACCTTAGATTGAGCAAGTTGATAAATAAAATGACCTTTATTGCTCAAGTGCTAGACAACTATCCTTTGGTATCATTCCTGATGCGGACACCAACTTTCGTGTCATAGACGATCTCAAATTGACCTAAATGACAAAATAAACACGAAATTAAATACAATTTAATGTTGTAAAACCGTACTTTTCAACCTTTCTACGCTAGTAGACATTTCCGTCTTTTGATCTTGGTTCTGCACAGGAGACATACATGTCGCAAAGGAAGTAGGTGAAACACTTGGATGCAGTGACCTCCTGTTTATTTCGCAAGTAGGGTCTAGCCAGACAAGACCCTGATTTCCTTCCATGGAACTACAAAAGGGCAAAATGAAGTTCATGCAAAGAACGTATGGCTGACGTTTTCAGATGTATATACTTCTCAATGACAGAGCCATCAGTCGGGCCACAGTGGACCTCAATTTGGCCATTCTGAAAGCAACAACATGTACTTCTCGAGAGTCGAAAGACACCAACAAGTCATACTGTGGTAGCAATTAGTAAGAGCTTCAGTACTAGATTTTAGAACCCATGCGAGGGGGGAAACACTTTTATAGGAAGTATAAAGGAAACCAAACAAAGCTTCAAAAGCAGATCCAAATCAAGCTGGACCAAACACAAAAACTGGACAAGGAAAACTTTATCATTTAACCTGAAAAGGACGGCATACTGTATATTTTTGAAGTCACAGTTAAAAGAAGAAGAAAGAAAACAATTTGGACGTAATAAGACTATGGTGACAATAAAACAGATAAAATCAGAATTGATGACAATTTTGAAACCCTATCAACAGAAATCACCAGAGATGTACACTACAAGAGAGTAGCAAACAATGGTTCAAAGTGGGAGTAATGGACAAGGCCTTCACCTTGATACAGTTCAAAGCCAAGAAAGCTTCTGGTTTAGAAATCTTACCAGTTAGATGCTGACCAAAATTAGCTGTCTTGAACTCGGTATACGGTATTCTTCTTTAGATATAGGCTTCAGGAAAATTTCGAGTGCAGAAGGAGAGCATCATACCTTTTAACCATGTCATAGAAATTAATCTAAGTTCTGTTTTTGTTCAATGCATACAGGATTTGTTGGATGTAGGTACACGTATATATTTTACGTGGTTCAAAAATAATTTTTCATACTTACGAAAATAAACAACTTGACAGTTAAAGGGAACCGAAAGTCAAAAAAAAAAATTTAATCCCATGTTGTAGTCCGTACAATTTTATACAGAATCGCTTATTTGCAATCAAAATTAATGCGATATTTGTTTTGTTATACTTGATTTAAAACGTCAATTTTCAGCCTTTCGCACGCTCAATGTAATGCGCCATATTTGCTTTATTGAGTCACGTGACCCACTATGTGTGACGTCACACTGCGCACTGATCAGTATCGGCGGCCAGCGAGCGCTACCTTTTTCTTTTAATTGCTGATAGTATATGTGACATTTTCCTTTGATCCATAACAAAAAAACTCTTTTATTATCTAGTACAAGCTTCTTTACCATTGTTGGCCTTTCACAGTTTTCACGACAAATTCCTTTCCATCCTACATTATTATTAGGGACCGATAATTGCAGCGCAATTTTCACCCGTTACTTATAAACAAATGAGACAAATTGCGAAGATTAATTTCACTTTACGTCAAAAGTATTTGTGCAGTATTTGCAGAAACACGTATTTTATAATGGATGATCACGGACTTGTACCGTATAATTTTGAACCAGAGTACACGGAGGAAGAACTGCATTCTTTAGAGGAAATTATGCACGTAACTGAGGATGTACAAGAGTTCGACTGTGCGTGTGACAACTGTTTGCAGATGCCTTCATCTGAAGAAAATGTGTGTTGCAAACATAGTGACTTCGTGTTAGGCGACCTAGATAACTTAAATTGCATAACGGAACATCCTGATTTTGAAATGATAGTGCTTACAGACTGCGTTCTTCAGGTGGCTTTTATTCAGATAATGGCTTTCAAGGGTAACCGTGGACGAGCGCCGGACACACTGAGCAATACGTTAGTACAATTTTGAATTATTTCAACCCTGTCTCAATTTCCTAGCAATGTGCTGGGATCTCCATAAGCCGCTAGAGTTGAATTACTATATGCAACATTTAATCCATATTACACGTTTATTACACCTGCGTCTATAGAATGCAACTCTAGCTTTCTCTCACCTTACTTTAACCAGAAATTTGCACTGAAACCACAAATGTAAACATTAGATGTGGTAAGTGTCACTACTTGAAATCAATTCAAAGTCTAATTGCTTGAAGGTCACGAGTTCGACCCCCGATATAAACCAGGACTCATATGTAAGATAGTTGGCAGTCTTTTATGGGGGATTCCAGTATTAGTTCTTTTTAGAAACAGTAGTAAGGTAAATTGTCTGCCTGTAAGACTGAAAATAAATAAGGCGAAATGCTGAGAAACAAAATGGTAGCTTGTTAAAACTGTGCAGTTCTAAGATTCCGGATTAGACCGCAACAGGCGTTATGAATAATGAGACCACATTGACTAAATGTTGAATGATTCTTTGCGACTAAACATAGAGTGATCATTCATGACTAAACATTATGGGATCATTTGTGATGAACATAGAGGGATCATTTGTGATGAACATAGAGTGATCATTCGTGACTAAACATTGAGCCATTATTCGTCCTCTGTGGTATTTGCGAGTCAGTAGTTGACATATTGACAGGATACCAATATCGACCTGTCCGGTATAGAAACCATCTCAAGTTGTGCTATTCACTGCACAAGTCATACACTAAAAATAAAAGAAATACAAAATTCCATGTAAATGATTTAATAATACAGATTAATTTGGCATTTTTTATTTACAAATTGCCTTCTTCTTTATTGAAGACAAGCAGATACAAAACAACATATCATCTTAGTCATATGGAACTATAAACAAAACAAAAACATGAGTTACAATTGTAACAAATACTTTGTGATATTTTGTATTGGAAAATTTCCTTTAGTAATGTCTACATAAGGCAACTACCAGACTTCCTTTTTTTTCAGTGCTTCGTAGCTTGAATAAAAAGGTCTACTGCTAATCCTAAAAATTTCAATAACACCAAGTCTTATTTTAGCAGACTTCATGGTTGAGCTCAGGTGAGCTATTGGTGTCAGCTTAAAGTCTAAGGAGCAATTTGAATTTACTGACATAGCGAAAAATAATATTGATAGTACAATGATCAAACCATGTTCTATTCACTCTGAAACAATATGCCTTTCTTTCGCATTCTAGTTGTTTCTTCAAGTTAAGAGTTGTCAGAAAGCTTTTTTAAATTTTTCGCAACATCATTGAAATAAAAAATACTGAACTTTGTTTCTAACATGTACTCCACTTAAAAAGGAAAGTCGGGAACGCTTTCGTTAAAAATGAAGGTCATTTCTGTCACTATGACATGATTGTGTTTTTACAAAATGAGAGCTGATTGTAAATGTGATCCTGGGACTTTAATACAGTTGTGTTGCATTCATTCAGTGCAATATCATAAGCTATTACAGCCAAGTAAAAAATCAAAGCTTTCAAATAACTAGAGAAAACTAGAGAAAAAGAGTTGGCAACATTTCATTTTGTACTTTCAGGCAGTCACGACTTACGGCCTACCGTCAGTTTGTTTGCTGGATGCTGAGAGGTGAGAAGTTGGGGAAAAGCAATAGAGTTGTAATTCCAGCCTGTGTTGTGTTCGCAATAAGAGAGAAATTTCCTTCTCCAGATGGCACTTATACAGGTTTCAAGACTGCCTTAGCCAGCATGAAAGACATTTTTTAAGCAGTTCAAGACTTTACTACTTTACAAACTACAGGACTTAACAAACTGCAGGACCCGAGTATACAAACTGCAGGACTTTAGTGCATAAACCGCTTTATTTTCTTTTATTTATGATGTCATTAAAATAAAAGTATCTTTCAGTGACTTATCTTTGTTTTATCTGTGCTTTTGTAACTAACAGTTTCATAAAGAATTTGAAAAGGCAAGTCAATTTCAGTTACATCTGCAAACATTCCTATGTACAAAAAGAGCACATCAAAAATACTATCAACAGCTTATATTGTTGCAAAATACTATATGGCACTTTAAATCTGCAGTACCAAATGTTGGCGCTTTTTAAGTGTTTTGAATTGACGGGGTCTTACACTGGTGCAAATCAGATCAGCCAGCAAAATAAAACCTTGGAATAATTTATACAATGCCTACTGTTTAAATAAAACAATCATTGGAAGCTTCTCCCATAACTCAAACACAATACTGTGCAATACAAAAGACCACATTGCACGTATTTACACAGTATGTTAAATAATCATCATTACTTAGCACATTGTTTCTTATGATTTCCATACCAATAATAATTTCAATATTACCTCAAAATCAAATCAGTATCATACATAATTGGAGATATATCATACATGAGATATGCAGAAAAGTCTAATTTACCAATCTTTTTTCTCAAGAGGAAATATTGACAAGAATATAGTAAATAAGTTTATGAAAACCTTTTGGCATAAATACATTCATGTGTATTGACTATTTGTGTTATTCCTTTGACAGTTATTTCACAAATCTTGACTTGAGATTTGTGATGAGATCCGATTTCATAGGTGCTGGACGTGGAGCTATATTCTTCCTTTTTTCCACTGAAGTAGATGGGAGAAACTTAGTTTCTTTCTGCTCCACAACCATTTGTAGTAGTACATGTACCCATTTATAATCTTTTTCTTCATAGACTTTCTTCACCACCCACTGACCAGTTGCTTTAGGACACACTGCCTTGAACATTTTGTCCCCTTTGTTGTTTGTCTTTTGCTGCCTGTTTTGGGACATATTTTGGTCTATGGCCACCAATGCAGTTCTTGTCAACATTTGATCATAGTCAAATTCTTGTCGTTTTGGAACGTACTTCGTCATTAGACTATGATAGACTTCCAAATTTCCTGTATGACAAAAAGAACTCAGCTGTCTAATGTCTTTTCGAAGTCGTTTGTCCATTACCACCTCTTTCAGTCCGTTGTGGGCTCTGGAACCGGGTTTAAGCCATTTCTTCTTCTTCGACACCTCAGGTTCTAATGGCCAGACCTGGGGTAATCATTAATCGTAATCATCGATTTTTTAATTGATTACATGATTACACTGTAATCATCATGTAATTGATTACCTTGCTCAAAATTGATTACATTAATTGTAATTAATCAATTACAGCTTAAATTCAGTCTGTAATTATGATTACAATTTGATTGATATTGATTACTTTCAGATTTTTCATGAAACTATTGAAATTCAAATGATTTATGATTCACTTTTCCACATGTTACACAGTTAAACTAATACTCCCTTTTATAATGATCTTTAATCACAAATTGTAGAGTGTGAATTGATTGATTTTGATACACAATAGCCCCATTTTTATTGAATAGAAAGAATGTTCTCAATTGATATCCCTATTTGAAGTAAATAATAGACTTGTTATAACAAACTTGTCCATAAAGGTAGTAAAATATCAAGTGAGATGTTTTAAGACATCACTCACAATGAAGAAATAAGTTTTAATCCGGTACAGTTAACCAAATTCTAACTGAAAGATAGACATCATTTTTTGGCTGGTCTTCTAACCAAAATGTCAAAACATTGGATTTTTGATGTCTTTGAATTTCCGAAAGAGCTCTCTGATCCCGAAATGTCACAGCACAATGCAAATTGTGCCCTAAAAAGATTAATGGACACACAAAGTCACGTTCCAATTTCATTACCCACATAAAGGTATGTTAAATTTTGTTTCACATATTTTGGTTAAACCATGTTTTAAAAAGTTTCAAACAATGTAGATAACTTCTTTTACTTTTGTATATTCTAGAGTAAAATTTATGTCATATGCATATTACCATATTTTAATTATATGCAACAGTTATTTTGTAAGGTGATAGACAATGTGTCTATATTATAATGGATACTGTTGTACCATTGAAGTGTTTGTAAAAAATTGATAATTTCTTTGTAAAGCCTATTGTCTCTTTGAATTCCCATACAAACATTTATTGTTTTCACACCTGTTTTAACACCTGTATACAGCATACTGTACAATTGACACTTTTCAAAATTTCTGTTGCAGAGAGTTCATTATGAAACCTACACCAAGAAGACTGAGGACGAGAAAACCAATGTGAAACCACCACCCTCTGTTTCAGATTGCCCAACAACACTAGTTGTTGCAAAGTATGCACCTTCTCATCCAAAACAACAGCACATCACAAATGCCCTTTGTAAAGTTTGTTGCTGGTGGCTTGCTTCCATTGTCAACTGTTGATAACCAAGAGTTTCGTGAACTTTGCAAATCTATGGATCCTAAATATCAAGTGCCAGACAGAAAGACATTCTCTACAAAACTTCTTCATGAAAAATCTTCTGAGGTCAGGAGTAATTTGAAACACCAACTTAAATTATCTGAAAGTGTTGCACTTACACTAGACTTATGGTCTAATAGACAAATGAGAGGCTTCCAGGGGTCTTTTATAATGAATTGGTATTGAAAACAGTCATGGTTGCATGCAAAAGAGTAAAAGGTTCACATACATCTCAAAAAGATTAGAGAGGAGTATGAAGACTGCATTGCCAGTTATGACCTCGCAAATAAAATATCATGTATTATTACAGACAATGCTTCCAATATGCAGAAAGCCTTTGACTTTGATTTACCAGGATTTGGAAATGAACACGTAACAATTGATACTGATACTGATTTTGAAGATGACGAAATGGTTGATGTTGATGAAACAATAAGTGACGATATTGATATATTACCAGAGTTTGACGACGTCATTGTGCCAAAGCATCGCAATTGCTTTGCACACACTTTACAATTAGTGATTAAAGACGGTTTCAAAGGAATGAATCAAAACTTGCAAAATGTTATAGCTAAAGCTTCAAAAATTGTCAGCTTTGTAAGAAAATCAGTTGTCGCAAGTGATTTGTTAGAGGGCGAAAAAAGATTACAAACTGCAAATCAAACCAGATGGAATTCACAGCTGATCATGATTCGTTCTGTTCTGTCCATCGATGAAGATAAACTAAACAAGGCATGTCCATTTCACCAAGGAGCTAAAATCATCACTAGAGAGACGATTCAGTACATATATGGAGGATGATATGTTCCGCATAGCTGCAATACTTGATCCTCGCTTCCGTATGACTTGGGCATCAGCATCTGAAGTTTCAAGTTTGACTGATATTCTGGTTACAGAAGGACTAAGGTTTCAAGAAATTGGTAAGAATTCTATCTTAATATAAGCTGATATTTATATAAATCTTAATTCTTTATACACTTCTCTAGTTTAGATATGCAATTGCCAAACACTTATAAATGAAATGTACATCAATAATATATCCCATGCCATGACAATATTTTTATTTGGTAGAATGTCTGTTTTCAGATGAAGTACAATCACCTCCTTCCAAGGTTCTCAAACTAGAGGAAGACAGTCTTTTCAGTTTTCTAACCCCAACCAAGAGACGGCAAGATCAGGGGCAGATCCAATTTCTCTAGAAGTGAAAGCATATTTAAATGAGGACAATGAGCATTTATCTGTAAATCCTTTAGATTATTGGAAGAATAGTGAAAGTGATTACCCCATACTCGCCAAAATGGCAAAACATTACTTAGCCATACCTGCATCATCAGCCCCTGTAGAGCGTTTGTTTAGTGTTGCGGGTAAAATTTTCCGTCCTGATAGATGCAGTCTGACTGACAGACGGTTTCATGAACTTATGATGCTAAAGTGCAATGCTAAAATATGATAAAGTGATGTGACAGTAACTAAAAGTGTGTTAAATTGATGACTGTTGATGAGCTGGAAATCCTTTGTGTAATGGCTCATGTGGACATGACCGAATGTTGTCTCCTTCAAATTCGTGAACATTAATAGTGTGGTTCACAACTGACACCCAGCATTCCTCTAACCAATCGGCATCTCCGTCACAGTTGCTAGCACACCACCACAAGTGGTTTGTTATGGCTTTGATCCAGTCGTGTAGTTCCTCTGCACCTTTACACTTTTCCTTCGCAGTCAGCTTCTTCTTAACACTCTTGGCCAAGTGCCACACATCAAACTGATGATTTATGCCCGCAAATCTCTTTTCTTTGTTTAAAACACTTCTGATCTGAACATGTCTATCAGTGGCTAGCACTTCAATCCTGAAACCTCTGTCTAAAAGCATCTCAATGCACCTCCTAAACCCTTCAACTTCCATCTTTGAACTACTATCTGTCTCTGTAACACTGACTACCACAAATGTCACAATTTCATTACTGTCTAACTCCATTAAAGAGTAAGTGCAATACTTTGCACTAAAGCCTGGTGAATCACAGCGGCCATCACCCGCTAACCGTAATGCTCTGCCACTTGCTTTTACTCTGTCAAGTATTTGCTCCTGCATCAATTCCCACGAGTGCAAAACGACTGGCATCAGCTGATTTCTCTGTATAGCAGTAAATGTTGTATAGGAAAACATCTGAAGGCCGAGAAAACTAGCCATTTGCTGCACCCGTGTAAACGACAGCCCACTAAACAAAATGCTTGCACTAAAGAGAAGATTTCCAGCAGGCATCTTTCCTAACATTGGTTGGGATGACCATTTCAAAATGTGATGCCCCTGGTGGCAGTAAAGGTCACATTTTAGGAGACTGCCTTCTATTGTGTCCCGTATAGTGTCTTCCATACAAACAGATGACCTGCAAATTGGACAGCATATATACTTAAACAGCTGATCAATACAACTTTCAAAAACTATGAATTTCCTTTCATTCACATTGTCATGATCTGTATGTTCACAAAATTCAGTTTCCGAATCGCTCTCCGAATCCACCATTTCTGTTGTGAATGTAAGGTCACACGAGTCATCTCTAAATAAACTTTCTTTAGATATGTCACGTATATTTTTTTCTACACTATTATTAATGCCTCTAATCTTTTTTGGAAGGACTCTTCTCGTAGGTGTTGAAAATGTTGGGCATGTTTCAAATTTGTCAATGTTCGATGTTTGCTCTAAGCTTTCAGAGTCTAATACAATGGGATCGGTCTGTGTCCCAACACTGACATATTTAACTGACGTTGCATATGTGTGATCCATGGATGTCTGCGAGATATTACAGTATGTACATGGGTGTCCACAAGTGTTGATGCTAGAGCCCTCTTCTGTGTCAAAAATATACACCTCTGGTTTCTGCAAGTAAAGGAAAAGATTTACTAATTATATCAAACTTTATATTTCCGGTAGTTTATTTGTTTTCAATACAAGTTCTTACAATTCATATGAATTGTTCTCAAGACTCGCTACAGTTGGAATCAATGAAGTAACAGAGGCAATGTTGAAATATCTGTGTCTTGCCTAAGGATACAACTAGCAAGGCATTGGGGTTGGGGGAGGGGGAAGCGGGTGCTGACCCGGGTCCCTATCATTCTGAGGGGAATGCGCTACCAGTGTGACTATTGTATCTGTATTTTATAAATGTGTGGTTTGTTTGTGTTATATTTAGGACAGTTTTATTATGTTACAACATAATACATCCATCGTGTAAAATAATATATATAATATATAAGTTAAAATTCCTTGAATCCTTTACAATGTTTGCAGAAATGAAAATGATCCATACTTGACCAAAATCAGTAAAATTGAGTACAATAATTTTATTATGCATGAATAAATGTTACAAAATTCTATGAAGAGATAAAAGTTACTAGCTTGGCATGATTGGAAGTCAGTCTATAGTGTTAACGACTCCACTACCACACCACTATGGTACCACACCACCCATGGTGGTGTGATTTGGCAAAGACTCGAGGGAAGGGAAATTATTTGTACAGACAAGGCGCGTTCAATGGGTTTATCATAAACATAAAAAGACTGACAATTTGTACCTGGACAATCTTTGTTGCGATCAGCAAGTCTGTTGGATCTAACTCTGGTTGAGGATGAATCATGGGAGACACTGGCTCATTTGATGTTTCCATCTCATACTGATCAACCTGAAAATAATAAACATTAAAAACCATGACGGTAAAAAAACTTATTTGCTATTTCATTTGTCATGAAAGAACTGCATATGGAATACCGGTAGTTATTTTTCAGAAATATTTACACAAAGATGGGTGTTGCACATGATACACTCTCATCACAAGGGTAACAACTGTGTGAAGTTGTTAAGAATTGGTACATGCATGTGGAAGACAACAGACTAGAAAGTAAATTGCATGTAGTAATGTTTGCATCCCAAGTGTCACCTTGAACTTGCAAATAGGAGGCTGGTTGTGTTGCATGACATGCCCTTTGGGTATGAGTAACCCTGGAAACAAAATAGCTGACGGATGGCCAGACAGTCAGTCGAAACAAAGCAGAATTGTTAGGTCCCCGAAGCTGTTGTATGACCGGAAGGGGCTAAGTAACGCCTATGGGAGTTAACACTGACTATACTGAGGTATAATAATAAAATATAAGACTGTCCATACTTCTTAGTAATTGTTAGTTGAGCACATAACCAACATTCAAATGTACGACACATTGCAATAGATCATCTCAATGTCCTTATATTTATAGTTTATGATAACATACCACTAGGTTATCGTCATCCATTGCCATAAGGTCGTCGTCATCCATTGCCATTAGGTCATCGTTCTCCATTGCCATTCCGTCATCGTTCTCCTTTGCCATTGTTGTTGGGGTTACTTCTTCAGGTACAATTTCAAACAACAATTCAGCTTTGGTTGCAGTTCTCATCTGTTTAATTTCATCTTTGAGCTGAAGTAGTAATGTTGTGAAGGTTAACAAATTATTATTTAGGTGAATACATACAACAATCTTTGCATAAATCTACAAAATGTTATCTGTAACATAGTACACTGTCTCATTGGTGTAAAAAATTATATAATTTAGGGTATAGTATATATAGTAAAGCATTCTAACTAAGCTTTTTTTAAAAAGGCAAAGAACAGCATATTTTTTTTCATGCAGTTTCAATTACTGGTAAGTTGTATGTTTGTGCATTTTTTCTTGCATTGAAACTGTTCGAAACATTTGTCCTTGATGAAATACGTGTTTCTATTGTTACAGCAGCAGATAAGCTTATTCTATCTGGAAACAGGACATTTTTTCATTGTTTTATGTGTACTTCAGTTTAGAAAGATATGACAGCATTTGGAAATTGTTTATAATTGGTTTTATGTGCAATGCCTCTAAACAGAAGTAATGAAAACTTGAAAATGAGAAAAAGATTATCTTCAATCAGGGCCCTCATTTCATGTTCTTACTGCCAAAATAAAAAGCCCCGCCAGTAAGATATTTATTTTGATTTGTCAGATTTTAGACGAATATAACGTTTTAATTGTACTTTAGTCATGGTATAGATAAAGTACAGCACATTTATGTATATAAAAGTCCAAACTTATATAAAATTCCCCCTTTTCATTAAAACTACGCAAAAATCTCCTGAAGTTGAGCGGGGTCTGCAAATATTGTCTGTAGATGGGAAAACTGTAAGCCGGTTATCAGACCATATTACAGAAATAAAAAACTTATTGCATTGGTTCGCTAACGCTCCCTCACAATAATTTTTTTTATTTCTGTAATACTGACCTATAACCTATACGTATTGCACCTTTTGACTACTGACTTTCTACATTGTATTTGTAAAAAGGAATGATATCTAAGCTGACTTTTTATTTGTTAAAAGGACTGATATCTGAGCTTATTTTTGCCTCATCCTAACTAAGAAGGAACAAAGTGGTCAATTATGTGGTTTCTTCATCCTAAAAAGTAGGATAATAAATTACATCATAATCCTACATAAAAACAAAACAATAAATTATGATAGATTGGTGGTTACAGCTGTGTACTGTGTGTCATAAAATACCAGGTGTCCACAAAACACCCCATGGGCATTTTGAAAAATCAAAGGGATTATGAAATGTTACATCATGTTACATCACACTGCATACCATAAAACACTAAGAGGACCAGTGATCACAGTGACATACTAGTGGCCACTGAGAACCAATCAGCACCATTTTGCCTCATAAGCTCCACCTTATAAAAATTTTGAAATTTTCTGAGTTTTGGAACAAGAAAAAAAAAGAGAATAATAATTTGAATTTAAATCAATTTTTGAAACAGAAATGATACAAGCTTGTAAATTTCTATCCACTTGATTTCACAGTACTGATTTAGATCTACTGTAAACATTGTCAGTTTGTTGTTTATATATAATATGACAACATCCATGTCCATATCTTTTTTTAATATTGAAAATATGCTTGTCCGTCCTAACTTGGACAAAACAATTAGTTGTTCAAAGGGAAAATATGCCAAAACTGCTGACTGAATAGTAAATATTCAGTGTCATAGATTATGAAATTGAATTTGTAATGTCTGCAACAGACAAAAAGGCAGAAATTTCCCATTTACAGGATAGAGCTAGGCTCTTCCTTATGTTTATCTATCCAAGTTAATTTTAACAGTCATTAAAATTTATATCCTACAACAACAGTGCATTTGAGATAATGTGACAGTGACATGACAGATATACCGGACCAAAAGCAGACAACCATTGCCAAAAAAGAAGTGCATGACTACCTGTACCAGACAGTAATTGTTTTCATACAATCATACTGAAATTGACAATTGTGTCAGCGTAACAAGTTATTATATCTAAATATACTGTAGCTATGAAATAAAAAACTATGAATGAAATAAACTTATTAAATATTGTGTAAGCTAAAGTGACATCACTGTCAAAATTCACCAGTAGCACAGTACATACTCTACACAGGTTCATTCATCATTGTCACATTTATCACGTTTATTTTATATAAGTTCTGTAGATTTACCAATCTTTCAGTTAATAAACTCATACAATGTAAACAATAGATTAATTATAAGTTCAAATAACTTTTATGTTAGGAAAAGAGCAAAAAAAATTATCAGTGTATGTATATATCATGTATATTATCATGATTATTGTAAGCAAGGGTTCATCATGTATAGTACAGAAAATGTTTTATTTCAGTTCAACATAATTTAGCCCTCAAACATTGAATTTAGGTATATAGACATGCGCATAAAGTCAGTTAGATTGCTGTTTTACTTGTGTAGTGATTCATGAACATTTTTGTAATTTTCTGTGACTAAGGTACGAGTTGCCCGGAAGTTAACAACAATGATAAGCAAATTTCATGTAAAATTACTATCTGGTTGGTGAAATTTTGACTTTTAGAAAAAGGAGAAAGTAATCTTGATATCAGGTCTGTATAGATGAGGTAAATTTTCAGTGACAAAAAAATACTTGGAAGTTTTTTTGGAAAAAAGCTAATTAAAAAAAGCGTTTACTTTTCTATTGCTGACGTTTAAGCATGATCTGGCTATTCGGGATATTTACCCTGATCGGGAAATGTACTCGGTCAGTTTAGATTTACCTATCAACACACCCACATATATCAGTGAAATATGAAAATAAACTTTGTATGTGTCGAGTTAGAGCAAAATATTGTTGTTTGAAGGCGGTACCCTGGGTATAAGCACCAGTTGTACCAATATTGTCAACACTAGTTATGGAGCACAATAAAATCATCTTAAAATGGGTCACACTGAAATGTGCACAATCAAATGCCAAATTAATTAGGCTAACATTTAACGTAACAGCTTGATCTGGCAATTTCATTTATCCAACTAATTGTATGCACATCAAGATATCGTATAAAGATAAGATAAGATAAATTTTATTTTGAGTCGACAAGAAGCAAATACAACATATGCACTCCAGATGCTTTTGAACCGACTATATATTTTTGTATGTCCAATATCTCTCCTATGCGAGATTCCGACTCAAAATGAAAGTATTAGAATTTGCTCACAAAGCCAATTAAAAGATATGACTAGCAATTTCATTTTCTTTGATTTTATATCACATACCTTTGCTTTAACTTTCTTTTCAGCAATGCTTTCAGCAGAAATTCTGTGTTGATGAATGTCTTGGCCATCGCCTTTCGTGAAATTTACCAGTGTAGGCACAGCACCACTTTTCAGGAGTTTCCTTTTAACAACAAAATTAAGGGATCTCGCAACAGAGTTTACATAAGGTCCTGTAAACGAATCAATATTGAAATGGTCTTCACAAACACACTTTGACGGATGAGCTTTGAAAGTTTTGATGTTGAGTGATGGTATCTGAAGAAATTTCAACCATTTTTGGCATTGTCGTTTATGGTCTAATGACTTAGTTGGGTCCGGAATACAAAATAAACTTTTGCCTTTCCCTGATTTATTCGAACATCCAATCACTTGGCAAGTAGGCATTTTCACTTTTCAATCTATATCGTACCCTGGGGTCATTTCCAAAAAAAAAAAAAAAAAAAACCCAAAAAAAAAAACCCCCTTTTCCCCCCCCCCCCCCCAAACACCCCCCCCCCCCCCCCCAAAAACCCCCCCCCCCCCCCCCCCCCCCCCCCCCCCCCCCCCCCCCCCCCCCCCCCCCCCCCCCCCCCCCCCCCCCCCCCCCCCCCCCCCCCCCCCCCCCCCCCCCCCCCCCCCCCCCCCCCCCCCCCCCCCCCCCCCCCCCCCCCCCCCCCCCCCCCCCCCCCCCCCCCCACCCCCCCCCCCCCCCCCCCCCCCCCCCCCCCCCCCCCCCCCCCCCCCCCCCCCCCCCCCACCCACGATTTTGTTTACAAAGTTATTTTACAAAGCATTATTTGTGAACAGCACTGTCATTCGCTAGGCGGTTTGCTCAATATACGATGTAGAACATCTTAATGTCACCGTTATCTATAATGATATTCCATCCATATATAATTTGTATCTAATAATATTCACTCACGATAATTCGAGTCATTAATCAGCACATTGTGCCTAAAAATAGCCGACTTCCAGTTAGCAGGTGCGTGAAAGACCTCAATGTACTTCCGTAATTTAGAAAGCGCAGTGTTACGTCACATCTGGTTACTTAGCGCAGGCGCAATTGGGGTGTAAAGCTATAAATGACGGCGTCCATAAACCAGGTCGAAATCATGCAATTTCAATGAAAAATTAAATAAATCATTAAAACGCAGTCGACCACATTCAAACGCATTTTCGGAAATAAAATAAAATGACAGTCTTGTTTAAATTTCGATGTCGAGTTTTCTGACTTTCGGTACCCTTTAATCACATTCTGAACATTTACAACAAAAAAGAACTTATTCTAGTTCCATTGAGTATAAAACAGTTTTAACGAAAAAGTAAATGTGTTAATACTTGTTTAATTACATAGAAGTTTTATGAATAATTAATGCAACTGTCAACACGAATAATAAATGCAAGTATCAACACAAGAGAGAAACTTTCTGTACACTTGCCTGAAAATATGTTTATTACCTGTGGAGATAATCTTACTAGACATAAATTCGCAGATCGGCGTTCATCGCGTATATCGAGCAAGTTTAAGATCAAGATTAAGTACAAAACTAAACCTAAACATTCATTACTTGAGTAAGGAGTACAATTCATATTAAGTAATGTAATAAGTGACTGTCATTTCACCACTCCGTAAAGTATTCATGAATGCAGGCTAACATGCACCAGTTCTTGCCAAAACAGCCCATAAAACCGATGCACGAGTCCTGTAAAAAAACGTCAGCTACGGGAAGTTTGGTACATGAAGTTAAACAAGCAAATGCTGCCAATAATGAAACATCATCAGCTTTTATAGATTTATCAGAACTACCAGGACAATGGATACACTACTTTACCTTGAGCCAATTAAGTATGATTATGAACATAATAAGAATGGCACTGAGTAACCAATTAACCGGCTACACCGGCTACACGTATATGTAATTTTTTAGCAAAACTCACTATGATCTTAGAATAGCAAATTTCTACATAATTAAACTCGGCAATAGGTACTACGTACACAAGACGGCGATGTAGGTATTTTCATCCTACACACAACATTTGGGTTTGAGACAATAAACATGTAACAGCAAAACAATGTACATGTACCAGCTAGGCCAGCAGACGTACATGTAGTGTCGTGGTAAAGTGTTCGGAATTTAGTTCGGACGTGCAATTGATGAGTGGCGGAGGTTTGAAATCTATGAAAGTTTTAAAATTTGAATAACGAATACCTACTAAACGTTTTTTGTATGGAAAACATTTACACTAAATAATGTTTGACTGTCATTTCCATATTATTTCCATCATACATGTCAAGTCTTGTAATTATTTATAATTATGTAGCATAAAATAAAAGTGCAAACTTCAGTTCTTCATTATTAGCATTTTAAAATGATGCTACATTAAAACAACACTAGAACCACAGTTAGAACACAACATTTATTACAGTGAAACTTAATTAATGCCGACGCCGACGATGCTCAGGAGATGAAACTATAATAAAAAAGATAAAGTTTTTTTTTGTCTTTTTCATGATTTACTACAGGGGAGCTTCGTCAATCTTGTAGTTTCCACATGGGAATGTTGTCCATGTATGTAAGTCAAACTGATAATGGGGATTTTGTCAATGGGGATGTTGTCCTACACTCAAAATAGAAACCCGGGTTAACATACATACTCTTGTAAGTTCATGATAGATGTTAGTCGACATATTGTTACTGTTTATCTTTTATGTTGCAGGACTAGAAGATCCTATTGCATTTAGAAAAATGATGATGCAGCCACCACCACCACCACCATCAACACCGGCAAGGCGGGTTCGTTTACCACCGCCGCCGATGAGATTACTGAAAAAGTAATGAAGCTGAAGATTACTAAAGTATTACCATTATTAAATTCTTAAGTTCTTATTTACTCATGTACAAGACTTCTTGTTTTTCAGAGATGGCTTTTTCTTTCAAAAATATCTTTCTACAAAGTTTGATCGAGATTAGTTATGAGATAGATTTTAAACCCGACACCTTGCTTTTTTTCTTTTGAGCTAGGGGTCATTTTATCGTTTCTTGACTGATAATACCTAACAATTACTGAATGCAAACTAAAATAGATATTCGTACTATAATGTAGGATGTACAAGAAACAAATTTCGACTCGTTCGCAAGTGCAAATATTGATGCTAAACAAAGGGAAATAGTTTGTTTATGATTTCATAATAACGAAAAAATCCCTCAGTACGAGTGAACAGTTAATACAAGTTGTTAGTATTTTTAAACAATGAGTATGTCTGTTTGTGTTTACAGCATGACCCGATTTATTTTACTGATCTTTCATAGACATTCGCTTACCTCTTAACTATTTTAAACAAAACCAAACAAAAACTAAGTTGTACGAGTGTCAGAAGTTCGAGTGTAGACTTGCGTCAAAAATCTATGTGTACATGACCAATAAAAAGGCTTACATTAAGAACATTTTCTCTCGTTAACAAACAGTCGCCATCGACGGTCAAAGCTTTACCTTAACTAAGAACTTTACTTCTGTATCAACAAATTTCATAAGAGTTCTAGACATATTCAAAACTGTCAATTATTATTCAAATGCTTTAAGTGCTTATTTTTAGCGAACATATTCAGATAGCTTTCTTTTGGTGATGTAACATTGTAAGAACATAGTTTTTAATTAGTAGAATAGCCATGCTCTAATTTAAAAATACATTTGTTAAGATTTCAGCGACAGTGATTTCAGATGTCCACGCTTCCTTCCTCTTGTTAAGAAAACAAGTTCAAAGTGTTTAAATTATTTAAACTTAATGCTCTTTGGAAGTGTACAGAAAGAAACCAGGGAAAGGTTATTAAAAAGCAAGGAAATATGAATTTTGATATTTGAATAAAAATGATTGAGTTTAAAGAAATTAATTCAGTGCAACTAAGGTTGGCTTGTCAGATATAATCTTCTCAATTCTTAATTCATCACAACTGTAAATGTGTTATAGCAAAATTAAGAAAGATTGTTTTTCCACAACTCTTTGATTTACCTCTTGTTGAAGTTCCATAACGTATGTACAGACTAAAGAAGTTATTTACCCCTTGCTGAAGTTCCATAACGTGTGTACCGACTAAAAAAGTACGTTATGTACATGTACTTGTATCTGACAGGCCAAAGAACTATTTCATTTAAACTTAACACGTTCTTAGCAAATAATACTAGTATTATTATACCGAGAGTAAACCATGTTAATGATAATGGGTGACACTTTAGTCACGTAAGTCTAGCAATTGACAAACACAGGTAATGAAACAATATTGTATTAACACTATCACAGGTGATAGTCGCGTAACTGGGACCAAAACAGTGCGTTTAAGTTAGAAATAGCTTGGTGACTATATGTCAATACGAAGGTAAAAAACACCATTTACACATCGACCCAGTTTCAGCCTCAATTACTTAATCTCGAATAATGCATATTTATTGAAACCTATTGCAGATATAGCCTAAGTATTTTCCGTAAAAAAATATTTCAATGCCCAAATGAAAACCATTTTGAAACAGCGATTAATAGTTTCCAAGTTTGTTTTACATTGTCCGCCAACTATAGAATTAATCTCACACATTTTGGTACGTCTAGTTTTCATTGCACAACCGTCACTGTGGCCACAAAACAACGCACAACACTACTACATTTAAAGCTGTACGTGAGAGCGGTATATATTTTATGCATGTACAAGTAGAAACTAAATGAAAAAAGAAACAAAATTTATCTACATGCATAAATTATAACAGGAAAAAAACTTTATTCACTTCTTAACACTTGTTGATGTTAAACAATGAATGGGGATAGGAAAGTACAAAACCATCTAAGTGGATAGTATAATTTTAGTGGCTCTTGAATGACTTCTTCGAAAATCCCACTTGCTTCAATGATTTAGATAACAATTAAATTACTTAGAAACCCCTAAGTCTAAATAAGTCTAAGTTAATTGCTTGAATTTCTTTATATGATGCGGTTTTTACATAGTTTTCATACCGTCTAAGCAGTAAAGAGGTCGATTCTGGCTCCACTGTCGGTTGTATATAGGAGGACGTTTCGTTAATAGAATTAAAAGTAGAGAAATTCACTTACGCCAATTCATTGGACAGACGTAATGCTCATAGTAACAAATGCATTGATATGGCAATGTCTGACTTTTTAGAAACAAAAGCATATCAGTGTATACGGCATATGAATCCTAAAAACTGATAGATTAAAATGAAACGGTGTACGTACTTATTTTTGATGACTAACTTCGGCTTCATATTACAACTTAGTGATTTCGTAAGATTACATTGCTTTACTGGTATAGCGATAGGATTTTACTATGAAAACAACCTAAAACTGCAAGCATCTCCAAAAAACGCAAAACGCATGGCTTCAAGATTTTTCATTCTATTCAAAGCAAAAGTCAGAGAATAAACATAAACGATAATAAGTGTATTCAAACTGACCAATGAAAACAGGCCTTACAAACAGATAGATAGTTTGCAATCATTTCGTTCTTCAACGTAGTGACCCGGTTTCACCCGGAAATAATTTTAGCGATTAAGTCTCGACAAAAAGTGTAATAGTTTGTACATGTATTATATTATACACATGTAGTACATATTTAGTACGGCACCTGTAGTTCCTTGCCATTGAGCTAGCTTTTATGTCGACGTGGTAAGGTGTCCGCTTACAGTACTAGAGGACCCGAGCTTGAATCCAGCTCGGGGCGATGTATTTTTCACGGTTACATTTTGCGCCAAACATAAATAACCCACGTGTTTAGAGGTGATAGCACCCTTATAACGTCCCACAGACATTCATACTCTACGAATTCGATGATGAATTCTGGTCAGGAGGGAGTGTATATAGTAGAGGTATAATACGGCACTTGTACTTCCTTGCCATTTAGCTAGCTTTTATGACATATGGTAGAGTGTTCGCCTACGGTAACAGAGGACCCGAGTTCGCATCCAGCTCGGGGCGATGTATTTTTCACGGTTACACACATTTTACATATTGTTTTAATAATCAGTTCGCTCTGACCTTTTTCGATGGTGCGCCGGAATTCACCTTATCACGATTTCCAATCTTTTACGTCTTGCAAGACTACCCATATTTTGAAGATATATCCTTATACAAACATAAAACAGACTGAGCATTAATCGAAAAGAAAATCTTGCTTGCAAATAGCTTTTGAAGACATAGAAAAAAGGCACTGTATATCAATATGGTTATATTTTAGTAGACATTGTAGGAACACCGGCGGTTTGCAGTATTCATACCTTTACGAACAAGACGAAACAGTAATGCAGACATAAAAGACGCCGCCAAAGATATTTTTCTATTTTGATAGCACTCCGCAGTGATTCAGTATCGATCAGTGTTGGAAAGCTTTTCATACATTCATATATACACTGATATCTACTTGAAATGAGTAAATGTAGTATAAAATGGTTTTATAAGAGTTGCATAGACGGATTCGTTCATGATCACATGTCGCTAGGACAAAACAGCATTCCAACTATTATCCCGTTGCAAAAAGCGGTTTTAACTACCGTACATTGATTCATAAAATCTAGCTTTACATCACTATTACATTACTATATAAGTAAGCTATTTAAAGTTATATAAACATTCTATATTAACAAAAATTAAGACATTACCACTGTGCTTTTCTTCCCTTAATAGGACCGCAAAAAGACCGCTTAGATACTTAGGCTATATAATTATGTAATAGGTTTTATAAATATGCATTATTCTAGATGAAGCAATTGAGGCTGAAACTGGGTCGATGTGTAAACGCTGTTGTTCACGTTCTTATTGACATATAGTCACTAGGTTATTGTTAACTAAAATGCGCTGTTTTGGTTCAAGCTACGCTACTATCACCTGTGAACCCTATGTATAATCAGTATATTATTGGGAACTTTTCGACTATTTTCACTAAGGCAATGGTATGGTCATAACTTTTCAGTCTACAGTATATCACCAGGGTCTTTTTTTAAAGACCCTGATATCGTATATTAAATTCCACCTGCGGCGGAGAAAAGGAGTGTTACGACATGCATGTGTCTAATTAATACGCAATATAAAGATTGATATTTACAAGAAGTGAAGTGAAATTGTTCTTCAAGGGTAGAGACACATAATCTTTTAATGATTCGTAAAAGTTAACGTATATTGTATATTGTTGCCATGGTTATATTTATGCTCTCTAAAGATGTAAGTTTGTAACGTCAAAATTATAATTTAATGTAACTGTTCTGTGTAATAATTGTGAGGTTAGATTAACCGCGAGCAAGTGTATTCACTTTCCCGATCGATTTCATTTAAATAACGGTAAGATAAGGATATGCAATACAACTGTATGTGATAGGCTTAATATACAACCGCACATATTTCCATGAATATTTCACTGTTTGTTTTGCTCACGAGTTTACTTACGATCCATAAGAGCGATGGAGCTTCATAACCTAAATGTAAGTGATACATATATATTATATACAATACATGATATATATTTTATATCTGTCGCTTTCAATCTAAAAGCTATAGCTGTACATTTCAGCCAAACTTTAAGAAACATTTTCAAACTGACTGAAATGTAAGTACATGTATTATGTATTAAATTGTCTACGTTTAAACTCACCTGGCAATTTTTAACACACCAGGGTGAGCTGGTAGGATCACTTACCGTCCGGCGTACTTCCATCCGTCTGTCCATCCACTACTTCCTTTAAACGACATCTACTCTGAAACCACTTAGGCAATGTTAATGAAACTTGGCAGGGATATTCCATGCATTCTGAAATATAATAAAACATTTATTTCAGAAACCGTTAGGCCTAGAGCTTAGATAAATTAGTGTAGCATTGTCTGGTGGGTCAACATTGGCCTCGCCCCAGGACTCACTTTTTTGGTATCTATAGACTTTTATATTAAGCACTTGTACTTTCACTTTGTTTTCTACGACCCTGTTGCTGACCATGTATAACGGCCAATGGTATCCCATCTTAGCCTTCTTGTTCTTTGCAGTATTTTCAAATTGTTTGAAATTATTGCTTGTAAATGTCGTTAAGGCCGTAATTATACCCACGTAAACAAAGTTTAAGGCGTAATACTGAAGTCACAATGTCCACCCGTCTGTCCGTCCGTCCGTGTGTCCGGGCACATTTTGTTCGCGCTATTTCTCAGCAACAACTGGTCACATACCAATAAAACCTTACAGAAGTGATTGGTACCAATCCTGTATATCATCGGCATGTTGCACTTGGATAATTCTTGCTTGAGTGTTGGCCCATTTTTCAGCAAACTTTGTCCGCGCTATTTCTCAGCAACTATAGGCCGGCAATGAATAAAACATCACAGGCTGGAGTGATTAATACCAAGCCTATTTGTCCATATCATTGGAATGTTGCGCGCAGATAATGTTCATTGAGTAAAGGCTCTTTGATTTTTATTAGCAAATTTTGTCCGCGTTATTTCTCAGCAACCACTTGCTGGCTTGGTCATTTAACAGCTGATATGAGTTATACACTGTGACTGGTGGGTTCAATTATGGCAAGCCAATTTACTATTTAAACTGGCAACCTTCACTTCCGAGGCAGAGAGGTATAAAGTGTTATTATTAATTTAACGTCCATCATTGAATGTAAATATTCATGCAAGTCCGATCTCAGCAGCCGACACATATAATATCACATTGATCAGTTGTTTATGTGTTCAAGCCATTTATTCCAGATATTGTCTTTGAAATTAACTGGTTTTTTTTCTAACAGGTATTTTGTAGAGTCTAGTAAGGTTTCTTTTAAGTGAATTTTCCTGCCTGAAGTTTTTTAACTGTTTTTGTTCGGTCCAAAAATGCTAAGTCGCATAACTATGAAGAAAATAAAGTTCCACTTGTCAATATATAAAATTAAGATAAATGTGTGGGCCAAATTTAATAGATAATTAAATGCTCTCTGTGTCTTCAGTCACACGTTATCTTCAATTGCCTGTTTTTCTGGAAATTAAAGGGAACGTTTCAGTGAATACTGTGTTAGATGGAAAATAGTGGCAGAAAGCAATACACATATATTGTAGTAAGAAATATGTACTTTACATGACTGAAGAGCACATTGGCTACTGCGGCCGTATAACTATTTTAAAGATACTTCTTGTTATAATTCACATTAAACTTTGTTTTACTAGTGTTTGTTTTAACATATAGTATTATACATTTAGTATAGTTGTGACTGTGACTTGGAAAATTGGTCCAGATGAGCATTAGTTATTATTGCGCAAAAAGACAAATAACCAATTTTCACCAAATTTCGAGTAGACGTAAACATTACATAAATGATGTTTACCACGTTTTCTTTCACAATCGAAAAAGTGAAAAATTAGGGCACAGTCAATCAAAATGAGGATTTATTGAAAAGTTGAGAAATGACAACAAAATTAAAACATGATAAATACTTGAGGACAAATCATTTGTTATCAGAGGAAATTTCAAGAAAAAAATGCCTTCATATGAAATTGTAACATGGCAATCTACAACGTCAAATATACTGACGTTAAAAGTATTGTTTGGCGTTACAAACGTCATTCTTAAGAATGGCAATGGTTGTTATCTGAAAATAATCTGAACTTTAAGAGAAGTGGGTAGATTCACTTGAAATTTTCAATTCATAGTCGACAGACTTCAAACTTGTAGAAAGTATTTAAAACAAAATGTGTAATTTTTACCTATCTGGACCAATTTTCCCAGTCACAGTAAAATTGTAAATATAGATATGTTACTTTAATCGATGAAATTCGCTTATCCTTAAACTCTTTATTCACAAAAGGCATAAAAAGTTTGATATATAAATGTAAATATTATAAAGTTTTAGCCCCAAGTCAGTCAAATAATTGTTATGATGGATTTCGTAGAGAATGTCGTTCCAGTTAGAACAATGATTGAAATAATTTCGTTTAGACAAAAAACTTACTTAGATAAAACCAGCCGCCATACACAATGCTTCTAGCAATTATTTATTGTTCTTAGGGGATACTTATATTACTATGTTACAGACTAAAGGAATGAATAAAACATGTTGTGTAGCCTGTTGTTGACTTGTGTTTCAATTTATCCTGAGTTGTCAGGCCATCAAGGGAAGCCAGATTAATCAACATTTTACAAAATCAAGGGACTTATCTTGATTGCGATTGGAACAATTAAGGGGGATCACTGCTGAAATTCAAGATGACAAGAAATTTTATTGACCCTGCTTTTTATTGAGACTAACATATTGCAAGTTAATTTCTGGAAAAAATAATAATGGGTCAATGACTTAACTTTTTCGCAATATTAACCTTGAGTGATACACTATCAGATAAGGTGCTTAATGCAGAATTAGCTAGAATTTTGTTATTGTAAATGTTTATGTATGTGGTGTATGTTTCAGAATGGATATCAGTTTTTAATCTCTTTTAATGTGGTATGTCATACTTTAGTATGGAACGCCATAGCTGCCTTCTATACACACTTCTTAAATGGTGATGTCGTTTTGATATATGGTGATGTCGTTTTGATAGATGGTGATGTCGTTTTGATAGATGGTGCTGTCGTTTTGATAGATGGTGCTGTGGTTTTTGTATATGGTGATGTCGTTTGGATATATGGTGATGTCGTTTTGATAGATGGTGCTGTCGTTTGGATAGATGGTGCTGTCGTTTTGATAGATGGTGCTGTGGTTTTTGTATATGGTGATGTCGTTTTGATAGATGGTGATGTCGTTTTAAAGATGATGACGTCGTTTTGATAGATGGTGTTGTGATTTTGATAGATGGTGATGTCGTTTTGATAGATGGTGCTGTGGTTTTGATAGATGATGATGTCGTTTTGATAGATGGTGATGTCGTTTTGATAGATGGTGCTGTCGTTTTGATAGATGGTGATGTCGTTTTGATAGATGGTGCTGTGGTTTTGATAAATGGTGATGTCGTTTTGATATATGGTTATGTCGTTTTGATAAATGGTGCTGTCATTTTATATATGGTGCTGTCGTTTGGATATATGGTGATGTCGTTTAGATAGATGGTGCTGTGATTTTGATAAATGGTGATGTCGTTTGGATATATGGTGATGTCGTTTTGATAGATGGTGATGTCGTTTTAAAGATGGTGACGTCGTTTTAAAGATGGTGACGTCGTTTTGATAGATGGTGTTGTGGTTTTGATAGATGGTGATGTCGTTTTGATAGATGGTGCTGTGGTTGTGATAAATGGTGCTGTGGTTTGGATAGATGGTGATGTCGTTTTGATAGATGGTGCTGTGGTTTTGATAGATGGTGATGTCGTTTTGATAGATGGTGCTGTGGTTTTGATAAATGGTGATGTCGTTTTGATAGATGGTGCTGTGGTTTTGATAAATGGTGATGTCGTTTTGATAGATGGTGATGTCGTTTTGATAAGTGGTTATGTGGTTTTGATATATGGTTAAGTCATTTTGATATATGGTGCTGTCATTTTATATATGGGGCTGTGGTTTTGATATATGGTGGTGTCGTTTTGATACATGGTGCTGTGGTTTTGATAGATGGTGATGTCTTTCTGATATGTGGAGATTGGCATTTACGTTTTGCTGGGGGAAAAATTGTAAAACATTCTTGAAATGGTAAATTTCTCTGAGATTGATATATTAAAATGTTTAACGAAAGATAGGTCATAAACGGTGAGAAATAATGGAAGCAATTTTGAAAACTCTTGGAATGGGTAACTTGTGTACCTTGTTTGAAAATGAAAAGATCACGCCGGCTATTGCATGCAAGTTATCTATGCAGGAAATGAAATATTTGGGGATAAATGACAGTCAAGATATGATGAAGCTCAGATTAGAGTGTATAAACATTGGCGACGTACATGTATGTAAGACATTTGAAACTGATTCTTTACATCATCCAAAATATAATATTTCTAAAGAAACGCTTGAAAATCTGATTGAGACAGGCTTTAAAATAAGTGATATGTCGAAGTTGCTATGTGTTTCTGAGAGAACCATCTACAGACGAATGAATACATTTAATCTCAGCATTTACGAGTTCACCGAAATAGATGAGTCTACAAGCAGAAGTAAAGTGTGTGACGGATGAATTTCCACGTGTTGGCGAAACAATGATAAGACAAATTCTCTATCAACGCGGAATAAAGGTAAGGCCAAAATCTACATCCGTGTTTCTAATTAGTTTATAATAACTTATTTATTCTAGATTTATGTTAATCGATCTCGAGACTCATTCAAGACGAAATCAACTTCGAAAAGAGAGAGGTAATGTGGCATTATTTGTGTCTTGCGTAAAGACACTACCAGCATGGCGATGGTCGGGATCGAACCCCGGTTCCTTCGATCCTGAGGCGAACGCGCTACCAATGCGCCACGGCGGCTCCACTACAAAGTTAGACGATGTTTCTAATCTCTCTACCTATTCTAATTGTTTGGTCCCGACCAAAAGGTTTTTGTGTTGCAACGTAAAGTTTAGAGCTTTGTCCCTATATAGCTAATGTGAAAGTTTTTTTGTAAAAAAAATATCTGCCTGCCTGCCAACCAAACCTACCTACTTGCCTAGCCTATCAACTGACCGACCTATCTAATCTACCAACCAACCGACCTACCTAACATACCGACGTACTGACCGAGCAACCTAACATACCCCCTACCTAGTTACTAACCGAGCAACCTAACATACCGACTGACCGACCTACCTAACATACTCACCTACTGACAGAGCAACCTAACATACCGACCTACCTACCCTTCTAGCAACCTATACTACCGACCGACCTACCTAATATACTCACCTGCTAAACCTACCAACCAACCTACCTAACTTACTGACCTACCTACTGACCAACGTTCCTAACCTTAACAACCACGACCTACCTAACGACTGACCTAACCTACCTACTAACCATGACCTTTAGTGCTTAAAAGCTTGATAACTCTGCAGCTCCTGAACCGTCTAACTAAGTAGAAGTTTGTCCCGACCAGTAGACGACCCTGAGGGCATAGGTCACCATGACGTCTATTAACAAAAACCTTACAACATTGCATACAGCTTGAGTCTAGGACCCTCGAACATAGTATGAAGGTTGTTCCAGTGAGTCTGACCTTGACCTACTGTCTACATTTGAAACTACATCAATGACATTTGGACCATTTGTACTCTTTTGTATGACAATGTCAACTTTGACGGTAAATGGCCTTTAATTTGACACACTGACCTACTTTTTTAAAAAACTATACCAATGAAATTAGACCAGGTGTACATTTTTACATGACTCCTTGGTAACCTTTAGTATGCTATAGCGTACACGAGTCAATGACATTGCCATATAGAGCCATGATAGTCAGGTGAGCAATTTAGGACCCTCTTGTTTAATTAATTATTTGTTATATAATTAACTCTAAATGTTCTAATGTTAAATTCATTCTAACTAAATCTGTCTGTAAGAAGAATGGTCACTTAAATTAAATACTATTACATTTAATATTCTACAGATAACGAGATCACGACTGAGAGACGTTTTACACGACATAGATCAAACTGGAATCAGGGACAGGTTGCGTCGTAGGTTGCATAGGAGGGTTTACCATGTGGCAGCACCAAACCATCTCTGGCATTTAGATACTAATCATAAACTAATCCGATGGGGTTTTATTGTATGTGGTGGCATTGATGGATTTAGTCGGTTTATTGTGTTCTTAAGGTGTGAAGACAATAACAAAGCTGCAACTATCTTACGCTATTTTTTGGGAGCCACTGAAAAATATGGTACACCATTGCGAATACGAACTGATCAAGGAATGGAAAACCTCAGCGTTGCAGAACATATGATTCGAAAACGGGGAATGAATGCAGTTATTGCAGGAAAGAGTACACATAACCAACGAATTGAACGATTGTGGAGAGATGTTTATGAAGGAGTCCTATGTTTTTATTACGATTTGTTCCATTTTATGGAGGACGAAAATATTCTTGATCCGTTGAATGAGCGTCACCTTGCTGCTCTTCATTATGTTTTCTTAGAAAAAATTAATGAAAAACTCGAGATTTGGATGAATGCATGGGCAAGGCATCGGGTGCGCACAGTTCGGAATTCTCCGCTAAAGCTCTTTACAGCAGGAGCTGCCAATTGTCCTGTTGTAGTACCGCTGGCAAACGATGTGAATGATGAGATTGTAGACTCAGATGCAACTATATTTGATGACACAATGCCATATCTAGATTCACTTAATTTACAAATCAGCGACGAGTGTGCACAAGAGTTGGAATTTAATTGTCCAAAAGATTGGTCCTCGAATAATTTTGGTACAGACGTATACTTAAAGGCACTCGAAATTATTCAGAGGCAAATACATCAGGCCCCATGCTTATAAAAGTTTCTTGAGCACAATCTCATGCTCAGCAACAAATCATGCTCTTGTAATATGAAGTAAATTCAAGTGATATGTATTTACAAAATCAGGTTTAATATAAAGATACAGAAGTTCAAGAACTACCCTTCTGATTATTGTTATGGAACCTAACTTTGTAAAAAGATATTACTGGATTTGACTTCATATTACTTGAGCATGATTTTGTGCTGAGCATGAGATTGTGCTTAAAAACTTTTATAAGCACAGGGCCAGTAGTCGAGTTTTCAGAGATTACTTGTGTTGATAAGTTTCCTTGTTCTGAAGCAAGAGACAAAGCAATTCCTAAATATGTTCAGCAAATGTGTTACACGTGCAGCTGTGTGTAATAACTAGCTGTTTATGATAATATGACGAAGTACGGTGGCATGCTGTATAATAATTACTGTAACTGTTTTTTTACAATATGACGAAACTCTTCATATAAAACTTCGTGAAATCTGTCAAGGTTGAGAACAATCCACAATTAGTATGATCAATAGTGGACAAGCTGCTAAGTATGCAACATAGCCCCTAAATCCTTATTGTACAAAACTTAAGAATAAAGGATTGTCAGGAAATGTTTGTAAATTAATCAATGTCATTTAAGATATCATGTTAAAATTTTTATAAGGCACACATTTAGGTGAAATTGGTCAAAGATGTCTATATATCATTGTGAAGGTAATGTGACAAGGACAAGGAATAATGTGCGAGTTTCAAAGAGATCAATCTAGAACTGAATGATTTATAAGCGAGACGGACAGACGGACGGACGGAAGGACAGACAGAGGAGCTGTCCATAAGACAGCGCTCGGCTATTCTCAGTGCTGAACTGTCTATAAGACAGCACGCTCTATTATTCAGAACCAACTTTAATATAAATAAAATAATTATTTGACCCGATGTGTGACCTCAGCTATCTGCACTGACAATGTGTGTTTCAAGCAATGTCTGCAGTAGTTGTGGGGATATGCCCTTGCACACAAAATTTTAACCAGTATTTGCTTAGTCCAAAAAGGGGCATAATCCTGTCTAAATTCAAGGCAGAGTTATAGGACTTGATGTATGACCTTAGCTATTGACCCTGAAGTGGTGTGTGAAATTTCAATGCAATATCTGCATTAGTTATGGAGATGTATGCCTTTGCACCAAGAACTTTTTCCAGGATTTTGTATGTCCAAAAAGAGCCATAATCCTGTTAAAATTCATACCAGAGTTATGGGACTTGATGTGTGACCTTAGTTATTGACCTGGAAGAAGCAAGTTTCGATGCAATAGCTTCAGTAATTACATAGATATGCCCTTGCATGCAAAATTTTAACCAGGATTTTCTTAGTCTAAAAAGGGGTGTAATCCTGTCAAAATTTAGGCCAGAATTATCGGACTTGATGTGTGACCTTGTTTGTATGCATTTTCTAAAGAACCAATTACCAAGGATAACGCAATAAAGTACAAGGTCTTATTTCCATTGTGGTCCTCACGGAGATAAGCCGTTGCACGCAAAACTTTAACCAGAATTTTCCAAGTCCAAAAGGGGCATAATCCTATCAAAATACATGTGAGATATGGGTCTGGATAATTTTAATGTAGTCAATGATCTAGAATAATATAGTATATTATACAAAAGATTTCAAAGCCATGTCTCTTCCATATGCAGTGATATACCCTTGCACTAAAAACTTTAACCTAGATGTGATGCCGACGGTGATGCCTGGGCGACTAGAATAGCTAGAGTATTCTTTGAAAAGTCGAGCTCAAAACATCATACAATGTAGAATTTTACTGTAATCTTAGCCACTGCATTTCAGTTTAACGCCCGTTTTGAATATTTCAATTATATCAAGTAAGCTCTGGCATGACCTCTGTACTTATGTGTACTGTTGTACCCTGAAAGTAATGCATCCTTTTCTGTAGTTTTATGACCTTTTCATCAATTGATCCAACATTTTCTGTACAACCTGGATGCAAGTGGCGTAATTTCTATAAGAAGTCATTTGAAAACGGAAATATAATAGTTTTTAAAAATTTATTGTTAAACATCTCAAAACCTTAACATGAACAATTGTTAAATTTAAGGACCAATAGTTTGCACACTTCTCCATCTGGAAGAAACTTCAATCACAGGTTATTGGCTTCTTGAACGTAAAACAATAACAAATTAGGACTTGCAAGAACAATAAATTATATCGAAATAATTTGTTTTTTGGCATATAAACACCACTGAGGAATTGTTTATATATTAAAAGGCCAGGCAGGTCAGAACTAGTACAACAACTAAAAATAATTTTAAATATTAATTGTACTAACTGCTCAAAGTTTTGGTTAAAACTTTTAGGATTGTCTTTAGAATGAATTTAAGTGTGTAAAAATTTGAAATAAATCATGAAAATAAAAGAATAGCCTGGTTTTAATGACTATAATGAGTAACAATTTAAGTCATACAGTGGTGTTTGAAAGTATCTAGTACTAGCATAGAAGTTATGGAAAAATGCAACTCGCATCATTCTGAAACAAACAATTTCTAAGGAAAGAATAATTTTTAGAAATCATAATTATATATACAATAATGTGCTATATTTTAGCAGTTTGGCACATAAATTATACTGACTAGATTAACCAACTTTAAACATTAAGAAGAGGTTTTAAACATCAATCTTGAGAAAAGTCTTAAATTTGTTCTCTAAAAACTTCATCCTTGCACTTTTAATATTCTGGACATTTTCGATGTGATTAAAATTGACCTCAGTTTGAACTGTGAACCAAGGTTCAATAGACAGGGACACCATTGAATGATCTTTACCTCGGAAGCTTCAATGCGCTAAGTAAAACACTTCTCCCCTTATTGAATAACAAGAGCTGTCAGTAGGACAGCGCGCTCGACTTTTTAGTGCTTGCTAATAAAACGAAACTTTGACAGTTAAGGGCACACAAGACTTTAACTAGAAATTCCTAAGTACAAATCAAGAAACATTTTCACAGACTTATCTTCTTTTGCATACAGATAGGTCTCATGATGGTACATAAGTACTCCAACTTTCAAAGTAATATCTCAAATGGTTAAGTCAACAAGTGGACAAGAATGAAAATTTAAACTGAGTTTCTACGTAAAAAAGTGCCATAATTCAAATAAAATCTTTGACAGAATTACCTTCTCCTGCCCATGTCTGGGGATCATGATGGTAAATAAGTATTCAAACTTTCAAATTAATATATCAAACAGTTTAGTCAAAAAGTGAACTGGTACTAAAAACTTAACCAAGATTCCAAGTCGATAAAGGGCCTTAATTTTTTAAACAAATCCCTAACAGAGTTACCTTCTCTTGCCTACAGATGGGGGTAATGATGTAAACAAGCATTCAAATTTCCAAGAAACATCTCAAAGGGTTAAGGCAATAAGTGGATTTTACCCATATTCTAAGTCAAAAAGGGGCATAATTCTGTCAAAAATCTTGACAGAGTTATGTACTCTTGTCTGTTGATGTCAGTCATAATGGTTAACAAGTATGGTTAGTTTCAAAGCAATACCTCTAATGGTTTTGAAATAAAGTGAGGTGGTATGAAAAACTTAACCAAGCTCAATACACTTTCTAAGTCCAAAAAGGGCCATAATTCTATCAAAAACCTTGACAGAGTTATGTACTCTTGTCTGTAGATGGAGGTTATGATGGTTAACAAGTATGGTAAGTTTCAAAGCCATACCTCTAATACTTTTTAAATAAAGTGGGGTGGTAGAAAAACTTAACCAAGATGTGACACCAATGCCGACGCCGGGGCGAATAGGATAGCTCCCCTTTTCTTCAACCATTTCCAATAGGACATGCACTTCTATGAAGTTCAATTCTATACCTGCACACAAATCTTTTGAGAGTTTAATCCAGCGTGCCTCCACCTTAGCACCTTGATAATTAAAAGAACACATGTTCACAAGATAATTCAGTAAATATAAATCATTGGTAAATACATCATTAGTTATCACTTTTACAGTAATTCAATGTAAATTGGCAAAATTGGTTTCTGCAGACAACAATGCCAGTCAGATATATAATCAAATGTCAGGCATACATCAATTGTTGCAATTTTTTTTTGTATTCATAGAAAGTAACTCTAAAACTAAACAACTATGACTCATGCATTTATGGACATTGAGTATAGTACAAATATTCATAGATGCCCCCATTTTGCATTTCAATAATGATCAAATATAAGCTTGCAACCTCTAGAACATAAACAATAACAACTTTAAAAAATTTATAGAAGTTAAAATAACTAGAACTATCACAAATGTGAATCAATTAAATGTATCCAGAGTTATGGGCCTTCACTAACAGATTGAGGTGGTGCCAATGAATATGTATATGTAAGTTAATTCCCTTTGAAAAAACTTTAACCCTTATTGGCAATGCCAACAAAAGTGACATTATAAGCTTTCACTTTCTTCGAAAATTGAGCTAAATATATGAAGCCATATACCAAACACAACTTCTGCAACAATTCTGTCTCCCCTTTCTCTATCTATGCTAAACCAAAATACGTGTTACAAAAAGCATAGTCAAATCGCTCAAATAAGTACTGATCTTCTGGCATATCACTGATGTCACTGGGTACTGTTAAAATAAGTTTGTTACTGCAAGTGTTAGAGGTTGGGAGATATGACAGTCGCTCTGCAAATTCTATGGAAGGTGACACTATGAAGCCCAATGGTGGTTCCTCATCCACAGCAGTGACAAAACTCAAAATCTTGCCCAGTGTTAAATAATCTCTTCTACCAGCTGAAGAAAAATAAACAGAACATGTGGATAATGTTATCAGTCTTCACAACAGGCCTTAATGAGAGCAAAGGTCTTAATTAAATAAAACTAGAACTATGACTAAAAGTGATACATGTAATTGTATATGTGCTTAATTAAATGCAATTACTTCCAGACAGCCTGGACCAGATTTATTACAATGTAAAATAAATGCAGAGAAAGAAATTGGGGTAAAGGTATTCATGGATAACATCCCACAAGCCACTATCGACCGGATCGTTTGTTCAATGAACCTACGATGCCTTGAATCGGTAAATGCCAATGGTGGTTTTACATGTTATTAACTGTGTGCTTGTTCAAACACAAATTTGGATCCTTATAAAATGAAATTGTGTGATAAAATGTTACAGGTGTATTGATAATAAAGCTATCACAGATGAATGTACCTTCCTCATGCATTGACAAAGTAGATTGAAACTGAAGAATTCACAAAAGAGTCTGGGAGATTTGACATGCACAAGCTTCCATTATCATGCATATTGTATATATAGTATAGTAGCATAAAACAAAGTGCAATAACTATAGCAGAATTTTTTTTTTCTGAAAGAACCTAATATGCATCATGCACAACTAGGGTTGGTACTGATCACTTGTTTCATTAAATTGTGTCAACGGGTTTAAGAGATTTGGTGCACACAAGATTGCATATGAACACTTTATGTACATAGTACAGTAACAAAAAACAAAGTCCCATAGCCTGAAACCAGTGTACCCCCCTTACAACTTCATTGTGCAAGGGATATAAAAACATAAGCTAAATGGAGTTTTCTCGTCAATTATCAGTTTGAAAAAAGTATTGACTGCAGACCAAGTGTTGCGTTTCTAGATGTACTCAGTATACATGTAGTATCCAAAGTCCATGAATGAGTTTTTGGCGGTCTATTTCATAATCATTTTTCTTATATTTATACTTATCATACCTGTTACTTCTCGTATATACTTGATGAATTTCTGATATACTGCACTTTCTATGCCTCTCTTATTCGATCCCGATGGACTGAACTGTGGTCTCAGAAGATTTGTCAGCATTTTGAAAGACAAAGGTGGTCTTTGCTCTGGTGTGAGAAGGTGCAGAAACATGGGATGTGCATGTGCAATCTGTAACATAAACAAGAAGGCAATTATGGCCCTGGATCGTTCACCTGAGTAATTTGACCAAAATGAAGATACCATGAATATCCAGCATAAATGCATGCACAAGCTTTTTCTATGATCTGACCTAGTGATCTTGTTTTTTTACCAAAGATGACCTACATTTGTTTGTTTGTTTCTGGTTTTACACCTGTTTTCAACAATTTTTCAGTTATATACAGGCGGGTAGTTTCCTAACCATCGTTCCTGGGAAGTACATTTTGTACCAGTACTAGACTCCCATCCTCCAACACAAACTACCAAGTATTCTCACATAAACAGCCATGGTAGGAGCAGTGCTCGAACCCACGGACCTCCATCAGTGAGGTATCTTAGTGACTCGACTGAACCACTGAACCACAGAGGCGGTCACCAATATTTGTACTCGACCTAGTTTTCATAAAAATAATGAGTCAGATTCATGAAATTCTATTCAAATTACAGCCTTAATTGCATACACAAGGTTTTTTCTGTTTTGACCTAGTGACCTTGCTTTTGACCCCAGACGACCCATTTTCGAACTCTAGATAGATGTCATCTAGACGAAGTTTTATGAAGATCCAATGAGTAAGGCAATCTGTATGGCTTACACAATGTTAATTTTTATAAATGTCTGAGAAGAAAATCTATGACATAAATACCTCTATCAAACCAAGAGAATTCATCCCCTTTTTCAGATACAGAATTGGACCTGATGGCTTTTGTCCCATTAGTTCCTTTAACATGTCTTCACTAAATATCCTTGGAAGTTTGCCATTCTGCAGCATGCTTAATGCTGTAAAAATAGATGAATAATTTTGTATAATCAGACGACTAGAGACAATGCACACGATATGGTACCTAATTGCACTGACTGCAGCCACTGAATGCAGAGAAGCCAAAGCCAACAAAATCAGTATTAGGTAACCCTAAAAATTAAGGCAGCATCAGATCTCTTAACACCCTGATAATGACATGAAGGTGTTGGCTGTTCACCCGTAAGGTGGGGGTTCAAGCCCAATTTTTGCACAAAGCGGACTCTATAAACTAGTTTCCTCACAAAAGAGGTAAAATTAATTAGTATAAACATAAACACTAGAATATAGGTAGGAAATTATAGTATAGCATACCAGATTTTCAACTAGAATGTGTCTACAGGACACGGGGTGTGACCCCTCTGGTATTTTTGCCACAGATAATGTGCAATAATTTAAATGTTTGCAGTCATTGTGGCATAGCCTTGAAAGATATTTTACATAAACCATTCATAATTTAAGGCCATACACGTTTTGAGTTTGAGCATAACCAGAGACACATATTCTGTGTCTCTAGCATCAAAAGCCAGGTCATATTATGATAAAAACCCATGTTTTCATGTTCATATCATGATGAAGACACTGTTAGAGCTAGGCATGTCACAAACTTTTTTCGGACGCACGTACACACGGACAAGACCACAAAACGTCAATCTGAAATATGCCAAAGAAAAACTGATTTCAAAACAACATGCTATTGTGTCTAGTCTTAAGAGTTACCAAATATTTTCCCCACTGTCTCATAATCTTCTTCCAAGTATTCCTTCAAAGGGTCGAAGTATTTCTCATAAATCTGTGGAAGCACCAATGCGAAAAATTCCTTACGCGGTCCACCATAATCCTCAGCTTTCTGCAAATATTTTCAAACAAATGTATTTTGAAATTATTGTGGTTTTGTTATTTTTCAAACATTTTCATACATTGCATATATTTTGGCACCTGGTGTTTTTCCTTTTATGCATACCAGAACCATTCCATTTTTATCAAATACATACATTGACAATTTAATCGCACAATCAGACAGCTACAAGTAATACCCTAATGCAACTAAAATGGCTACCGGATGAACTGTCTGCAGTCATAAGATACTATGAACACAGAGTGCGTAAAGGCAAACAAAAGAGCCATGATGGCCTTATATTGCTCCCCTGACTCAAGTACAATACACTAAAGATCACCAAAGGTCAAAGTTGAATTGCCATGAAAAATTGTAATCATTCTAGCATAAAAGCTGTTGTTATTACCCCTTTTGCGGGTGCTTTCATGGAAAGGAAAAGGTGTTTTAGAACAAAACAATTAGATCGCTTGATGCTTCATGCCACAGCTCTAGGCCTTGTTGTTTTAGTATGGAAAAGATTTTTAAATATTTTGGATAAACCACTGTTTGCCTTGTATCAGAAATAAATGTTGCTTGAATAAGGTCTGTTGATTTATATAGTTGCCTACAAATAACAAAAGTGCCATTTGGCCCTGGGTTGCTCACCCGAGAGCTCAAGACAATGTGACTAGATATGTGTTCATAGGACACTGATGCTTCGCTAATCCTGTGACCTAGTTTTTGGATGCTCGTGACCAAGTTTTGAACTTGACCTAGAACTTACCATGAAAAACATTCTGACCAAGGTTCATAATGATTGTATGTAAAATGTGGTATCTATTGTGTCCACAAGGTTTTCTATTATTTGACCATGTGACCTAGTTTTTGACCCCAAAAGACCAAGATTCAAATTTGACCTAGAACTCATCAAACAAAAGATTCTGACCAAGTTTCCTGATGATTGGATGTAAAATGTGGCCTCTAGTGTGCCCACAAGGATTTTTTATATTATTTGACCATGTGACCACTGAACTTGACCTATAACATATCAAGACAACATTCTCACAAAGTTTTATGATGATACCATGTTAAATGTAGCCTCTAGTGTGTCCCTAATGTTTTTCTATCATTTGACTATGTGACCTAGTTTTTTACTCAAAAAAATCCAGATTCAAACTTGACCTTGAACTCATCAAGACATATGACAAGATGATATGATGTAAAAAGTGGCCTTTAGTGTGTCCACAAGGTTAATGTGCACGGACGGATGGCAGACAAAACACCATAGGCAGAGCTGCAGAGCTCTGCTCAGGTGAGCTAAAAATTCTTCATCAGAAATTGCTGACATAATTATTTGGAAAATTGAAATAGATAAAAAAATAAATGTACTTTAGCTTGTTGATCTGAAATTAAAAACCTTAAAACTATGGCATTAATTTTAACCAAAATTATAGATCTTCTCATGTTTTGTCATTTTTTTTCACAAAAAAGGACCATGATGGCCCTGCATCATTAGCCTGTCTTGACTGTCTAACCAAATATTACTATATAACTATGTTAATGTAAAACCATTTGACACAAGGGTTGGCCATTTTTACCCTGAAGGTCATGATTTGAACAATCGTGGAAGATGATGCCTCATGGTTTATATCTATTTAAAGCCCCTGCCTCATGGTAAATGAAATACAACTGTAACAAGTGTATTTTGAAATGTTTGTATATTAACTCTCTGACAGTACACCCAGCTCTTTCTTTTAAAATTTGTCAAATATTCAAGCTAAAATTTACTTACTTCTTCATAAAACTGAACTTCTAATGTCAATCTTAGATTGTCTATTACTGGAATGTTTTCAAATGTGCTTTCAATTAATCTGTGCCTATCTACCACAATAAAGTTTGTATCTCCTGTTATTGGATTGCCTGTAGCAATGTCTTCTTCATCAATATCCAATTTCCTTCCTGTTATGATTTTTTTTTAATAAATCTTAGCATGTGGATGGGATCTTGTATGTTCTTCTCACTAATCTCATTAATGCATGTCCTTGTAACAGTCTCCATACTGATCTGTTCATTGTTTATGACATAACTGACAAGGTCTATATCTCCTTGGTCGTAATGGACATCAAGCACATATTGTATGTTTTCTGTTTCTTCAGGTTGCAACTGCTGCTGACGTGTTGGAAGAATAAAATAAAATTGAAAGCTGATGTTGCTATGGAATAAACATGTAACTTGTTTCTTTGAAGTTTTTTATATAGTATAATACTGACATAGAACAAGAAAGCAATGATGGCCCTTAAATCACCCACCTGAGACAATTTGAATGGTGGCCAAATTTCTGACCCAATATGACCTGTATTTCCCAATAATCTAGATATCACCAAGAAAGAACTTATGTGCAAATTTTTGGAAATTCAATTGAAAATGAAGCCAATGTTTTGTTCACAAGGTTGTTTTATAATTTGTCTAAGGTGACCTACTTTTTTTACATTATCTACCCTGACTGTCCCGAGTCCATCTGATGGCATAAATGAAATTTTAAATCAGTATCTTCATTACTTACTGAGATATACCCATTTTTATAAGTACAAAGGGAGGTAATTTGACATTAAATCAGTCCATAGTTATCTACCCTGATTGTCCGAGTCCTTGGGCTTGTGGTTTCAGACGTCTATTTTTTAAGTTTTTCATTTCGGTTCCGAGGGCAACCCGAGTTCTGTTTGGCATTCAATTCTTTTAACAATTTTTAAAGCAAACTATTCAAGGAACATTCCTCTGAAGTTTCATCAAAATTGGCCTGGTGGTTTAAGAGATGATGCTATTTAAATGAAAATGTTGACCGATGATGGATGACGGACCTATGGACAATCACTGACCATGTAAAATATTTTAGCTCTGCGCATTGCGGTTTGGTTTCAGAGATTCTTTTCATGCTTTTCCTATAGAACTCTATGGTGTTTTTATTTTGGCAAGTTTATATTTCGTCAATTTTGTATCAAGCCTTATAAATGTCTACCTATGTGTTAGTTTGGTGCGTTAAATTTCCATTATTTTGTAAAGCCTAAAAGGTGGCGAATTAGGCCAAAATTTCCCCATGGCAAAAATATCCCAAAGTGTGGTGTTTATTACTATTTAATAAAAAACATAAGCTCATGACCTGTTTTTGCCCCAAACAAGGTATCAGTCTTAACTATCCTACAACAACTGTAATAAGGAAACTTATCTGAGACAGTGAGCTTGACTACATGTATCTCCCCAGCACAAGTGCCACTACTGGCACTTGTGCTGGGGAGATACATGTAGTAGAAGTCAGTTTGATTTTATCGCTTAGAGACATGTAGCAACATAACAAGTGAATCGATCCTTGGACCTCTCGATCTCCAGTCAACCACTCACCTGCAAAGCCTTGACAAGCTTGGAAAGTGACTAAAACTGTTCAAATATTACTTCTTACCTGAGTTAGCTGTGTTGTCTTGAGTTATTTGCTGAGACTGTGTATCCAAGCTAAACTGTTGCTGTTGCTGCTGCTGGGCTTGTTGCTGCTCGTGTGGGGTAGACTCTTGTTGATTCTGATGCTGCAGCTGTTGTATCAACTGAGGCCATCCAAAAAATAGAAATGTGATGTTGCTTTAATGGAATAATTACAAGTACATGTACTGTGTTCTTGTTGAAAATTATTATTTACTTTCATACAAGGTACATAAAGGCTTTATCAAAGTTTCCAGCGCAGATTTTTTCAATATAATTCCGTCCGAAATTTAAATTTCAGCACAGTAAAATGTCATTTCTAGATAAGAAATGAACGGATAAATGAATAAATTTCACATAAAAATATGGTAGATCTAGTAATGAAACTTTTCAAATGTTACTTTTTACCTGAATTAGCTGTGTTGTCTGAGTTATTTGCTGAGACTGTGTATCCAAGCTAAACTGTTGCTGTTGCTGCTGCTGGGCTTGTTGCTGCTCGTGTGGGGTAGACTCTTGTTGATTCTGATGCTGCAGCTGTTGTCGTGTGAACTGAAGCTGTTGGAAAAATGAAATAAAATTGAAATCTATTAGTGGAAGAATCTCGTTAACAATTTGCAAACGGTGGAAAGGCAGTGTTCGAATTACATGAATAATAAATATGCCAGCATTCCTGTGAATTCAAAGAGCGGGGAAACTTCAATTCCAAAGTAAAGGTCCCACAGGGATACATGTATCTCAAGTGTGAACAATTTTTCTACTACTACACATGTAATTTCCAATTTCCTGTACTTGTCATTTGATGTGTACAGTTACTATAAATTAGTTATTTAACACAATTTAATTGGACCTTTACTGGGAAAATGATAACAAATTTGGTCGAACACTCGGTAAATATTATAATAAGCATGTACAAATTACATAATTTATGTAAATTATTTTCATACAAAGAGACCACTTTAATACTGTCAAGAATGGCCCCCATTCAAACTTTCTGTTCCTTTGCCAAGAATAGCCTTTACTAGGAGTCCAGGACTCCAAAATACACATTGTATTAGTCAAAATAACTACAACATGTACTCTGAAGCCTTTTGTTATAGTTTTTTAATTGTGCTATTGGGAAAAGAAAAGTAATGAAAGGCTTACCATTTCAGGATCTACACAGTTCTCTGAATGAGTTCTTAAATCTCTGACATCGATTTGCTCCCCACAATGTACACATCGTTCTCTCAATTCCTGTGAAATCTCGTTGTTATTTATTTCCACCGAGACATTGGTTTGTATGGGTCTGATATAGATTTTAGCTTGGCTCCCAACACAAGAACGAAGGCTTGCAGCTGACCATTCACAATCTATTATTTTTAACATCCTGCAATTGGCCTCACATCTGAGGAGTTCTATTCCTCCAGCTTGTTTAAGTTTTGGGAATTCATTTTTCAGGCTTTCCACAACAGTTTCTGGGTTATCATCTAAAGAAAACTGTATGCGTTTCACCCCCAAACCGGCCTTTTGTAGTACGATTTTTTCTGTAGAATTGGGAACCTTAACAGTGTTTTTGTCTGCCATACAAAGAAATGTCCCAGTCCATGTTTTCTTTTTCCCCTTTTCTGTGTACTTGTACTAAATCTAGAGCGACTAGGCGGCCTGAATAAGGCACTTGCTGCTGAACGCGAGCTTGTAGCTGCGGGGCTTGTGGTATAGTTGCTTGCGGCAACATCTGAAAATAGATGTAAAACAATAGATATTAAAGATAACTTCAGAATATAATGTAAGCTGATGGTGCAAGTGGTGTAGATGGCATTAGGCACAGCCTACATGGTAAGTTTTTTGCCAACTTGTCCGCGGGGCAACCTGCTTGAAATTTCAACCAGCGTGAAATTATTTCAACTTGCCCGAACATAAATTTGTTTTGTTTATATTCAGCTACAAGTAAAAGATTTTCGCCGCACCACGCCGCATGAGTGAATGCCCCTCCTTATCACTCCGAAAAAAAGTGGCTCCAACTTTTTTCAGCCCAGTGTGGGCCCTGTCAACTTTAAAATGCAAATTATTGTTCATCATTAAAAAATAAGTCTAAATCCAGCATATGTTGGAGTTTAGATTTACGTTGAGCATTGAGGTGTGAGGAAACATTGCGGTTTATTCCAATTTGATAAACAAGGTAGATGATAGAATAACATGCTTGTTCTAATGCAATAAATACACCACAACTTATAATGTTCCCCCTTGAAAGTGGGATACACTGATCTTTGATCACTCACAGGTCAATGTGGATCTATAACAAATCAATTTATATTGCAAAAATTGTTTAAATCAGAACATTACATTTTGCATTATAACATCATCTTAAACAAAGCAAGATCAAGGAAGAAACAAATTGAAGTTGGTGATTAAACAATCATCTCATTGAAGTTGGTGATTAAACAATCATCTCATTGAAGTTGGTGATTAAACAATCATCTCCACAAAATTGTAGCCAGGGTCTTAGACTACTGAGCCACACGGACATACATGGATCATAATAGCTCACTATGACCACTTTGCGGTCAGGTGAGCTAATAAGTAAGCATTGGCCTAAATATTTTTAATTTTGTTGAAGTTGTAAAAATATTTTTGTTGTTGTATTAGTGAGTATGGTCAAGTATAAAAACCAATTCATGTTCTACATTAGTTATATACAGGTGGTGAGATAGTAAAGTGGTTAAATCTCTGGACTACCAATCCGGAGGTCCCCAGTTTGAATCCCGGCCAGGGCACTGGAAGTTTCAGAAACACTTTTCAGTGTTTCCCATCAATCTAGAGATGAACTGGTTAGAAACCCAGAGGTAGTCTCATGTGTATCGGTGCTTTACACCGGGCATGTAAACAAGAACCAAGGGGCCTATTCGCTAAAGAGCTATGGTCTGGTACCCGGATTCCCTTGTATCTGTATCTCTACAGGTCGTACTGTATATTCCTTGAAAAAGGATGGTGGACCATAAGCACATCTTAAATAACATAACAAGTGTACTGTTTGCACATATTATGATGTTAATTTCTTAACAATGCACGTCATTGTGATACGAAGTCAACGCTACAACATAGCATGTGTTTTATCAAACATACGTAAAAAACAATTACAAAAGTTACATTAAAATGCTCAAAAGTGAGCTCGGTAAAAAATTTGGTACAGCTAGACAGTCCTCACTGGATTCGCTAGTTGTACGGAACTTCCGTACGCCTAGACTGTGGGTCTGGTCGTACGGTACCGTACGCCAAGCCATTCCCTTTTTTATTCGAGGTCCATCAGCTGAGCAGTCAAGAGCTATCTGTAAAAAGAAAATCAGCGTTCAAATATGAAGTGTAGGTCCGCAAGTTCACTAGACAAAATAGTCTGGTTCGTGTTCTGCCTATGCGGCATACTGTTACTTTAGGTCTGAGACGCCTAAATGCTAAATACATTTCCATAGACTTACATTATAAGGGGTTCTTCTGGTGCGAAATCTCATTTACTGCTGAAATGAACTTCATTTTGTAGAATCATCCTAGTCCCACATAAAAATAACCAAATTATACATGTGATCCACTACTTTATGCCAGTAATTTGGAGCTCAATGACACCACCCCCATTTTTGTTGCAGTTTTAGTGGTCTCCAACCAAATATGTCAGTATTTTCAAATACCAAATATTTTTATTATAATTTATGGAGTGTCTCCGCGTCCGGTCCCGTAAAACAAGGCGGAGAAAATCAAAGTAAACAAGTCATCATTACACATTAATTATTACACTTACCATATCCAAAGACAACGTTTTTAACTTATAATTCTTTTGACTTTATCGCTTCAGTCAAGCAAATATTTCAAAAGTAATTTAGTTTATTGAACCACTTCAAAGAATGTTACAGCTACAGTATTAGTCAGTTAACAGTGATTAAAGAATAGAGCCGGACACCAAGACAAAGCCCCGACCCCCATTTGTCTCGCGTCCTAACCAGACGTGGAGACCTACAGTCTCCCCATTTGGAACGGCCGAGGAGACACTTCCATTTATATCCAGATTTTTCTCTTCATATTTCATGCAACGATGATTTCAAAATAATTTTCTTGTATGCATCCACTTAGTTTCAGCCAATCAGCAATCACATAGTGTAGATCCGCAAGTTCCCTAGACAAAATAACATGCTTCCTGTTTTCACCGATTTAGGCGTCTCATACCGTTGCCACACAAATTTTGTCTCGCGAAAACATGTTACATTATAACACATACAATACCTTGACATTTATTCACAGCCTCTATAAGCCGTATTCTGTCCCCAATAGTTACAACACCTAAATTAATTAAATTTTCTTCAGTTAATTGTTTCGTCTCTTGAATACCTACTTTATTACTGATAAATTTTTCATTTAAATAACCTAACCCAACTGACGACAAAATTGCCTCCATTTTCTTACGGTGTCAGAACAGTTTTACCCTCATCAACCTGATCCGGGCCATCTATAAATAGTTCAACATCATCGTAATAAAAAATGACAGAACCATATATCAAAATAGCATCACCATATATAGAAAGGACATCACCATATATCAAAACCACTGCACCATATAGAAATATGATAGCACCATATATCAAACTCACATCACCATTTGCTAAAACCACAGCACCATATATAAAAATGATAGCACCATATATCGAAACCACAGCACCATCTATCAAAATAACAGCATCATTTACCAAAATGACAGCACAATCTATTAAAACCACAGCACCATCTATCAAAACGACATCACCATTTATCAAAACCACAGCACCATCTATCAAAACGGCATCACCATATATCCAAACGACAGCACCATATATAAAATGACAGCACCATATACCGAAATGACACCACCATAAATCAAAACGACATCACCATCTATCAAAACCACTGCACCATATATCAAAACGACATCACCATCTATCAAAACAACTGCACCATCTATCAAAATGACAGCACCATATATCCAAACGACATCACCATTTATCAAAACGACATCACCATATATCAAAACGACAGCACCATATATCCAAACGACAGCACCATTTATCAAAACGACATCACCATATATCAAAACCACAGCACCATATATCAAAACCACAGCACCATCTATCAAAACGACATCACCATATACCAAAACCACAGCACCATATATCCAAACCACATCACCATCTATCAAAACGACGTCACCACCTTCAAAACGACATCACCATCTATCAAAACGACATCACCATCTATCAAAACGACATCACCGTATATCCAAACGACATCACCATCTACAAACACCACAGCACCATCTATCAAAACCACAGCACCATCTATCAAAACCACAGCACCATCTATCAAAACCACAGCACAATCTATCAAAAAGACATCACCATCTATCAAAACCACAGCACCATCTATCAAAACCATATCACCATTTATCAAAACCACAACACCATCTATCAAAACGACGTCACCACCTTTAAAATCACATCACCATCTATCAAAACGACATCACCATATATCCAAACGACATCACCATATATCCAAACGACATCACCATCTACAAAAACCACAGCACCATCTATCAAAACCACAGCACCATCTATTCAAACGACAGCACCATGTAGCCAAACGACATCACCATCTACAAAAACCACAGCACCATCTATCAAAACGACAGCACCATCTATCAAAACGACATCACCATCTATCAAAACCACAGCACCATCTATCAAAACCACAGCACCATCTATCAAAACCACAGCACCATCTATCAAAACCACATCACAATATATCAAAAGGACATCACCATTTAAGAAGTGTGTATAGAAGGCAGCTATGGCGTTCCATACTTTAGGATGAGAAATTAGAGATAGTGGTATTTCTATCATCATCTGAATAAATATTACGCTCCTTATTTTTACCCAACCCACCATATTAGAATTCATTTTTTCAATTTTTGATAAATGAATATTTCATGATAAAGGAATAACAAGGTTTTTCAGATATTTTGCTTACAGTTTGATTAAAACCTTTGTTTTAGAATGCAAAAATAAAAAATGGGGGTCAATGTGCATATAAGAAAGAAATTCAATAAAAACTGACAAAAAATGTGTATTTTAGATTTCAAAGAGCTTTGAGATATGAAGGCATAGGTCTGTAACAAAGAACTGTAAAAGGAACTAGTTATTAATGATGTTTTATATCCTATTTTTTTTGTAATACAGTTTGTATTAAGTAAATATCTTAAACGATTTTTGAGAAATGACTATTTTTGTACCCCTACCCCAATTTTGGCATATGACAAAATTTGTCAATTTAGTCACAAAATGTGAAGTCAAAATATTTTTTCTCAAAAATGTTCAATTTTTTTACAATAAAATATTCCTATTGTGCCTAAGTTTACTACTACATAATTTTTTTCTCCAGTTAACTCATCATTTTTTTTAATATAGCAAATGTAAATTTCCGGAAGTGCAAAATTCCAAACCGTCACCAGTGACCCCCCTTAACATATAATTGTCCGTTGTCTGAAACTTTAGATAATATATTGGCATAATTATGAATTTATAGCCTCAGTAAGAGTTTACTTCAACCGATTAATATAATAAAAAAGGGCCAAGTCGCTCATTTGTGCTTTAGTACTCCACATACTGTTAAGTACTATAGTACATGATAATGATATGTGGTTCTATAGTATTCTACAGAACTTAAGGATGTTGTATGCCCAAAGTGAAGTTTATTTGGAACTTGTTTTAATTTTGTTAATTATCCAATCACTCTACATCACGAAAATGAATCAAAACATGGGTCTATCCAACATTCTTGTTTACAACATAAATCTAAAGCCACCCGGTACCAAAGATAAAAGAAATTCTTAACTACTGCGCTTGAAGAATATATTGAATTCCACTTTCTCAGTACTCACAATATCCTTTTAAAACATTTATTGGCCAAACTCTATAACTATTCCGATAGCATGAAAATAAAAAGGAGTTTTAGCCCTTTCCGTAATTTGACAAGCTGATATTCGATGTGATACTTAAAATATGTATATGCATCTTCAAACAAAAATAATAAATTTTTCTCTTTATAAAGTAGAATCAAAGGACTGAAAGTGCTGGAGGATCGATTGTCTCTGAACAACACAGTCTGCACACATACATGTGTAAATATCAGGACAACACAGATTATACACATCACATGTGTAAATATCAGGACACCCTTGTACGAGTAAAGTTATAAGCTGGAGACACAACTGTCCACAAATTTTTACCTTTAACCATTTGTGTAAACTTTACTTTTGAGATAGGAACCAATGTGCTTACATTTTGCATTCAGTGACTATGTTCAACTACCCTATGAAGTATTAAGCTGTGAACTGTAACTGATAAATGGATTTTGACAAAACTGAACTTAAAATTCATAGTTTGAACAACTTTTAATGCCATTCAAAAGTTATGGGATATGCCCATATGGTTGATTGTATTGTGCCAATTCATTGATTCGGATTTAACGTCGCACTCAACAGCTAAGGTCATATTGCAACGTCCAGCTTTCATGAAGGAGGAAGACCCTAGGTGCCAATTCTGGCATTATTTCAGTCACCTGGGTAGAACCTAGATAGCTCCCAGACATAAAAGAATTCGACCCAAGTAGGGCACGAACCTACAGCGATGAGGGACAAGTAAACATCAGTCAATGACCTCAACCACTCGGCAACAGATGCCATTGTTTGATGCCAAGCAATTGTCTGAAGTTTCAAGGCTTTAATGGTTACTGAGAAAGTGAATTTTAAGAAAGCTTAACCAGATTCAAGACGACAGTGCCGACTGACGTCAAGAAGGTTATGACAATGGCTCTTCTGTTTTTCAAAGAAAAGCTAAAAATTGATAAATCAATCTTTTGTTATAAATTGATTCAGTATATACCGATTGTAGAACAAGTACGTGCAGCTTACATTAACTATTCCCGTCAGTGGTTCCAAAATACTGCGAATTGCAATATACCGGGTATATTACGCACACCTAGTGATTACCAGCCTTTCTACCATACTGTTTTAAATTTTCATAACTTGTATAAAACAACAACTGAATGTTTTAATAGCAGGCTATTATCTTTCATATTTAACATATACTAGACTCTAGCAGTATTTCGTAACAAGTAATAATGATGATGATTATTATGTTCCTATATAATTAATGTATGTATGAATGTACACACCAAAATTTAGTGTAGCAAAAGAATCGTGGTAAAGTTTAGTTTAAACAATATTTATTTTCGAAAATACATAGTTTATATACATACACAGTACAAAGGTGTAACAATATAACTGGAGTCTGAAAATAAGCTTTCAAAGAAAACTTATATTAATTCATTTACCTACTTTGGTAAAGTTTGAAAGTTTTAGTTAAAATTTATATTGAGTTAATATTTGTTCTTTGTAAATGACAGCATAATCCAGAGAAATGAAATTGATTTTCCCTTTAGATTATTGCATTTCTGTCTATATTTAAAAATCGTAGTTAAGACATGTAGATCTATGTGATTTCTTATAGTTATTCGTACCCAGGTACGAATCGACTTCGCCGAAATGCGGACATTTTCGTTCCATTTTCGAACCACGCATTTACATAAAGTACAACAATTACAACGTGTTTAAAGCATAAAAATATGTTGTCATATTTCAAAAAGACATCTACAAGTGCCTCTGTAGAGTTAATTTGCTGATAAGTTTCAGTTTTATACCTTAACGCATGAAGGCGTATTTTAGACTAGTTTTTCGGAAAATCTTTAGAGACACTAAATGACAACTAGTCAGGCCGAGCACTTTTGGTGATAGAGGCGTTGGCAAGTTACAAAAAAAATCGTTGTTTTTTATGTTGAATTCCGAGTTTTGTAATTTAAAATTCAAGAGTACCTAGTGGTTCCATAACGTATAACGATGTTCAGATAGTTTATGATCACAAACACAACATCGGATATAGGACACATTATTCGGCCTGACTAGGTGTCTTTTAGTGTCTCCGGTCTGACTTAGAAAAGTGTTCTGATCAAAACCGCGTAAGAAACTAGTTCTATACAGAACAGATACCTCGTTGATTTTAAGTAATTTTTAATGTTTTACCTTAATTTATTCATCAATATCTCATAATGAAAACAGAATACAAGGTAATGCATTACAATTCTTTTTATTTCATTGAATATATAGAACTACTTTTAGGTCGTATTCGCATAAAAATTGTGTTAAGAGTTCGACCGTAAGGGTCTGAAATACTCTGTTAACTTTGGATACGATTGAATAAATCCAATCGATCCCAAAAAGTAAATATAAAAGTTTCCTTCAAGTAGTTAACTATAGTTACGCTGGTGTTAACATCATTGATACATATTATATGTACGTATGTTGTTCTTGTTTCATTTCTAATTAGAAAAAAATATTCAACTGCTATGCAGTATTATCTTAAGAAATAAAAGTGTTGCTTGAACCGGGGAAGCTAGAACAAAGACAAGTTTTACATTGGGCATAGCTTCTTATTCCTCGTTGTAAAATCTTAATTGTCGCCTGACAATAAAAACAGAATTCAACAACATCGTTTCTAACTACTTCTCTGGTAAATAAAATTTTAAAAAACAACAACAATTTTATGAGAAAAGTCATCGAAATGAGAAGAAATGCTAGTTCACATAGTATGCACAAACGCGGTTGTGAACGAGTTTAGAAAAGGCACCCTGCAGGGAGCGTACGTTACATAGTTCTGAATCTCACAATCGTGGAAGGTTCTATCTTCGTACGTCTTGAATATTCGTCATCGTCCAGTTTTCGTCATACCATAGTTTCCTGAAATTAACTAACCCACCGAATGTGTTATGACGTCATAGCTTCTTGTGAAAATAAACAGTACTACGTAATTTTACTAGAATCTTTATTAAAAGTTCTCCTTAGAAATACAGCGTAACATAAAAAGTGTTCCGTATTTTTTCAGATCTGATTTTAATTATTTATTTGTCATTCCCACAAAGAAGAGTAAATAAACAGAAAAGTTCACATAAACAAACTTCAAATATGTTTAAGTTTAAAGTCAATTAGTTTTACAGAGTTTTGACATAGTTAAAAAAATCTTTTTGAACACTTTGATTAAATGTACTGTAGTTTGTGTAACCACGCGACGAATTCAAGACGTAATTTCAACATGGCAGCTTCCATTGTTTGTTTCCGTTAAAAATAAACACATGTAAGCATCAGCATTTTTGTCAAACTTCTGTTGGTTTTATAGTTTAGAAAATGGTAATTTGATAGAGTAAATGAATATATCATTGCATCATCTTTATATTACTACAGCTGTATGTATTTCGTGCGTTATAATGACGCTACATAAAAATGTATATTAACAACACCATGTGACTTTATAAGACAACACAAAGCTTTTCAACATTAATTGCATTATAAGATTCATTCTAATCATTTTGAATTTATAAGTTTAAAATCAACCAACAACGCTTCCCAGTCATTAGCAAGACTTTAATGTTGTTACATACAAACTAAAATTTAAACCTACAGAAAGCTGAAATAAAAATATGTTATTAATGTGTACAATCACGAACAAGCTACCACTACGCTATACAGGCTTCATATTAGGTAAAAAATACGATCATTAACATGATTTTGGGTCTTAATATTACCAAAATGATATTGCATGTGTGAAATCAACAAGGTAGACAGGACTCGTATATTTTTTGTTTGTTTTGATTTTGCGTTGGAGAACACACTAGAATACTTCGCGCTATTGTGAACATTGGTTTAGGCCACAGTGATCTGATTTTAGCATTTTCAAACAACTGGCCCCAAGATTAAAACAAATGACATGCTTGACTCAGGTTTTTGCTTAAGCTGTGAACGAATGTGATGTCAAAATATTTAATAAGCTATTAATAAATATATGTCGAAAATGAATTTTGTTCAAATTTGAAATGACTTTGAAAAAGTGTTTCTGTGTTGTTTTACATATGGACAAATTGCAGGTAGCTCAAACCGACTCGAACAATATTTTTATTTTTTATAATCACAGGGCATATTTAAAGATATGAGCGAACACGTCAGCTATTGATTAGACTACTCAGGACTTAAACTTTTATCAAACGGTTCAAACTACATGTATGTTTATATTATCTATCACCTTTAGTGATAAAGTAATAGTTATCAAAGTATTTTCCTCTGTGTACAATTTACCGAGGCAATTTTGAAATTAAACATTTTCTAAAAGAATGGCGTCAGGCTTCGCTAGGAATTTAGGACGGCCACAAACAAAGGCTTCAGACGCGATTATGATCGTCAATGTGCGCGCTGTTCCGACGTGGGCAATAATACGGAAGCTGTCTACCAATGTGTTGACTGTCAGATATTCTACTATCGTTTATGTTTGACTGGTCACAACAAATTCACCAAGGATCACTTCGTTGTTGACAACGATTCGAAGATGTTTGGCCAAGAAAAAAAGCAAGCAAGGAATTCCTCAGCCGAACTTATTCCGATGTGTGCGACGAGCATCACGGAAAAGTGATAAAAATATTCTTCAAAGACCATGATGTGGTTTGCTGTGCAGTCTGCATCGCTGTCAAGCACAGGTAATTAAAATAAAATTAAAATAACAGTAAATTGACATAAATTGATTTTGCAGTTTGTAGGTACATTGTCGTGTTAGCCAGAAGTTTACACGCACGCAAACACACACGCGTGCACGCATGCACACACTCCTGTTAGGATAATCACTTACTTCGTTCCTCTCCACCAAAGTCGCATAGATCAGGCTCAGGAAATAATAAATTATCTATTCTGAACCACGAAGGCGGAAAATGTACCCAAATTACGAAGTATAAGCAGTTAGGAATAGAAAACGTGTTGCTCTGCTGTACTGTAAAGTACAAAATGTATTCAAGATTTCCTTAACGCCCTATGGTAAATATGCTTTGATTGTTGACTTATGAATACAGTATGCTAAGGATGCATGTGATAATGTAGAAAGAGTTGTAAGCATGCTGTTAACAGGAAGAGGTGTCGCTATTTGTAGGTATTGCGACAGTGTAGAATATATCCCAAATGTTGCCAAAGGAATACTTCGTGGACCAGACATGGAAAAGGTGAAATCATCATTAGAAAATGTTAAAGATGATTTACAAAATCTGAAGATCGAAATGCAGAATGAAGTGAAACGTCTGAATAAAGAGCGTGATGATATAATTGAAGAGATACAGATGTTAAAAGAGCGCATTATTGCCAGAGTTGAAGAACTAGAGAAGTCGTCTCATGACCAATTTCAAAAACAACATAAAGAGTTAGCATACAACATTAACGCCTTCAGTTCGAAAATCGACGACATTAGAAAGGACGTAGATTTACGACTGAACAAAATCAATCTCTTGAAGGATGCAAATGAAGCCCAGCTATTGTAAAAGGGAGTTAAGACGAGCAACAAAATTCGTCAAGATGTGTGCTGACAGAGCTGTGACAAGTATATCGTTTGATGTGGGAAAAGAGATCGCGAAGCCTATGGGAGATACCCAGTCACTTGGGAAAACAAATATCATTCGCCAGTCACGGTCCATATCAATGAAACCAACAGATAATTTGTTAAATTTCAATAAGAAATTCCTTATTGAATGAAAAATGCTATAAATTTATTTATGAGAAGTAGAGCTACATGACTTTATACAGATCATGTTCTGTCTATAATTTGTAAAGACCAATACATGTACATAATGATCTTGCTATAATAAAATAAATATTATCCAATACAAAAAGACCAAACTCAATACTGAGACCACCCCGCTAATAAGACCAGTTTCATAAAGTCCGAATGGTGGTCTTATTATAGGGGTTTTACTGTATTAGAACAAAAACTGTTTTAAGTTTCTTAATTGAGCATAAGCATCGATATTGATATGATAATTGTATCGGTTTGTACTTATAAGAAATATTTCATATGCAATTCGGTTATAAGCAACTCCTCGGAACCGTCGACAGTCATTCGATATATCCGAGGTTCGATTTATCCATATAGTTCTGCGACTAACAATGATTATGACTTTTGGACCTGCTTGATTGTTTTAAAGTAGAGTGATACCCATGAGAGCAAAATAGGGTCATCAAGGCCCTCTTGTTTAAAATTAAATCAGAAGAACATTTTCTATCAAAAGGATTATACTGTAGAAGTTAGATCGAGCGTAAACAAAGATGTTTCATCTGTGTTGTTACAACGAAAAGTAGAAAGTAGACAAGAACAAATTGATATGTATCTGTAACGTGATCAGATTAGAAAATCTGACAGAGTATACTAAGTAGGGAGCTTATCACGTCCAGCCTCTCCTTTCTGTACATGCTAGTATGGTCTCCACCTATCCATGGCCTATTCGTAGTAACACATAAAACACCTAGGGGTCTGAGGTTAAATTGCGACGGAATCAAAAAAGGTCCGCCGAATACATCGATTATCTAGGGCACCTGTCACTGAAAATAACCCGATAACTATAACTAGCCCTAAAAGTAAACTTTTATGGTTTGAACCTGATTTCCTACCGTGATTCTAGAAAAGCTGCATGCAACAAGACAAAAGGCAAGCGTTACCTAGACGAAAATCTAGTCAGATAACGATACACCGGGCCAATGTGGTGGCGCTTTCTAATAAACCGTGTGCTATGCATTTTAACTACGTCTAAACAATAATCTAGAACTCCTGGGAGAAACAGCATTGACAGTCTATCGACGAGTACTGGGGGTCACCAATCTTGACTAAGATCTAGAAGGCAAGTTAGGTAATTTACTGAATGGAACAAAAGAAGCCAATGCCAAACTTTTAATTCATATCGATGTACAGGGTTTCTTCAATATGAAAATCAAATTAAATCACAGTCTTTATGGGGAGGTCACACATACTTGCTCACTGTGTGCGACTCATCTTTCTACACAGGTTCGGTGCATTTATTGCGCAGTGAAGACGTACATGCATATTGATGACTACGAATGCGAGCGTTTTAACCTTATACTGCTCAAGTGATAGATAAATATCCTTGGAAATCATTCCAGTTGCGGACGACAACTTTCGTGTCGTAGGCGCTCTTAAGTTGACCTAAATGAAAAAATAGACAGGAAATTAAAAGTCCAGAACTGAACCTATACACTCATTACGTTGAGCAGTGAGTACAAATCATATTAAGATCATGGAATAAGTTACGTCATTTCACCAATCAGTAAAGGAGAGGATAAAAAAGTATTCATGTAGGCTAGCATACACAAGTTCTTGCCAAACCACCTCATAGAATCAAGTACCGGGCCCTGGAAAAGAATCGTCTGCAAACGGAAGTTCTGTACCTAAAGTTGAAAAAGCAAATGCTGCCAATCTTTAAACATCATCAGCTTTTCTGAAGTTAACAGAACTACCAGGACAATGGATACACTACTGAACCTTGAACCAATGAGATATATATTGTGCACATCTGGATTGGGAGGTATTTACCCCCCTTGTGGGTTACAAGAGGGATTTTGTCCTCCCCATGATATTTACAGTAGGACTTTGTCCATCCTGTATTTTTACAGTAGCGATTATGTCCCTCTTTTATTGTTCACATAGAGGAATGATGAAAGAGGGTGGTGTAATTTTGTCAATGTATGTAGAAATGATAAGGGGGGATTTTGTCCAGGGAGTATTTTGTCCTACACTACAAAAGCACGGGCCAATATACACACATAATTATATAAGTCTGTGATAGAAGTCAATATAATTGTTAATGTCTTTTTTATACTGCAGGGTGACAAAAGCCTATCAATGAACTTAAACAAAACTGGCCGAGTGAGCTGTCGCCAGGTCTTGCTGGGCATCCGCTGTGGGCGGGTAGGCTGCAGTCGTTGCCGGGCGAGATGTCGTCGCGGCTGGTAGGGATGCAACAGTAGACGGTTCGGATGCAACCGACGGCGGTTTGGATGCAACCATTGGCGGATGGGATGCGGCCGCCGCTGGGTGGAAAGCCCATGTGGCCGGATGAGATGTCGTCGTGCCCGGGTGAGTTGCAACAATCGAAGGGTGGACTGCAACCATGGCCAGGTGGGCTGCAACCATAGGCGGGTGGGATGAAGCCGCCGCTAGGTGGGATGCCGCTGCGGCCGGGTGGAATGTCGTCGTTGTCAAATGGGATGCAACCATCTGCTGATGGGAAGCCGGCTTGGCTGCCGCCAGTGGGTGGGATGAAACCGTCGGCGGGTGGGATGCAGACGCCACTTGGTTTGATGACGCTGCAGCCGGATGGAATGTCGTCGGCTGAGCCTCTGCCATGGGATGGATTACAGCTTCTTAAAATATGGCTTATCCTTTAGAAAAACTAATTAGGTGTGAGATAGATTTTAAACCGGAAACCTCCCTTCTCTATCGTAGTTTGAGCCAGGGGTCGTTTTATCTTTGCTTGACTGATAATACCAAATGAAATTTCTAGATGCAACCTCAAATACGTTTGAAGAAATTGTTTCTAGATATTCGTACTCGGATGCACACGAAATAAATCCCGACTCTGTTCGCACGTGCAAAGATTGATGCTGTACAAAAGGAAAATAATTTGTGTATGATTTTATAATAACAAACTTTCCTCAATACAGTTAATACAAATGGAATATACATGTATTTACAAAATGAGTATGTCTGTTTGTGTTGACAGCATGACTCAATTTACTTTATTGATCTTTCATAGGAATACCCTAGCCTTATTAAAACAAAAACAAATAACAACTTAGTTGTTCGAGCATTAGAGGTTCGACTGTAGACTTGCGACAAAGAGTCCATGTACATGGCTAATGAAAGGGCGTCTATTAAGTTAACTTTCTCTCGTACTTAAACCGTTTACTCCCTATGCTTTCGACAGCGATGTTCAAAACGAGGCCTCCTTCCTCTTGTTGAGACGACGACGATGCAAAGTTTGAAATGTTATTCATTCCGAAGTGATAATTGGTGACACTTAAGTCAGGGTCGGCTAGCAATTGATAAACAAACACAATATTCGAATACTGTCTTAACACTATGTGTAATAACAGTACAAAAAATGTACTATTGAGAACTTTTCTACTTTTTTCGCTAAGGCAATGGTATGGCCATAACTTTGTAGTCTTAAGTATGTAATAAGGGTCCTTTTATTTGAAAGACCCTGATATCAAATAATTCAACCTGAAGTTTAACAAAGGGGCTGTAAGCCATGCAGGTGTCTAGTACTCTTTATGAGTTAAAATTTACAAATAGTGATTCAGAATGAAATTGTTTTTTCACTGGTAGAGACAGATTATCTTTTAATGTTTTGTAAAGTGTAACTTGTTTTGTATATCGTTACCATAGTAACATTTATGTACCCTAAAAAATTTAAGTTTGAACCGTCATAATCATAATTTAATGTAAATGATGTGTGTAAATATTGCGCGGTTAGATTGACCGCGAACTGGTGTTTTATCTTTCCGAATCGATTTTATTTAAATTTACAAAAGATAAGTTTATTCAATACAGCGTTTACGTAAATGCATATGTGATAAGCGTATTTACCAACGGCACATGTCTCCATAAATATTTCTCAGTTACTTTTGCTCACGATTTAAGTTCCGTAAGAGCGTTCGGTACGTATCACCTAAATGTGAATGGTACATGTATAAAATATTATTATTAATACATACTTTATATTTGTTCGAAGTCAATCTAAAAGCTATAGCTGTACATTTCTGCCAAACTTTCAGAAATATTAGATATTTGGTGTGTGGCAGTGTCTAGTGAATATCCATCAAATTCTGCCACTGGAGTCAAAACTACCCCCCTCCCTATCCCAAAGTTCACTTGTCCCTTGCACGAAACTCTACCAAAGGTGTCTAAAGAATTCCATTCCATGTTGGTTTCCGTGGCAACAAAAAAGAAATACTTTAAAAGTCTTCTTGTCAAACATCATGAGGCCTACAGTAGTTGTCACGCTATAATTGCATACTCATACTGCATACTACAATGTAATATATTTCAAATTATGGCGGTGGAATCAAAGTTGGCCCGGCTCGTTTAGTTTATACTAATTTATTTTAGCTCGGTTGTGAAGAAAGCTTTCTAGCTTATCGAGTCACTCTCGAGTCCGCTTCCTGGAAAAACCAGTACTGGTGTCATATGGGGAAATACGGTCGTGAACTTGGTGGGGCTCGAACCCGCAACCTCCGGGATGAGCGGCCGATACCTAAACCTCTACACCACCGCTCCCTTTTAGTTTGGTGGGTCATGCATTCAGAAATATATAGAAAAACCTTTATTTCAGAAACCGTAAGGCCTAGACCTTAGATAAATTGGTGTGTAGCATTGTATGTTGGGTCGCAAGTGGCCTGTCTCCTGGGTTCACTTGTTTATATTTATATACTTTAATATGAAGCACTTGTACTTTAGCTTTGTTTTCTACGGCCTTGTTGTTGACCGTGTATAGCAGCCAATGGTATCCCATCTTAACCCTCTTGTTTTTGAAAGTCTTTTTAAATAGATTTAAATAATTGTTTCTAAATGTCATTAATGCCGTAATTATACCCCAGTTAACAAAGTTTAAGGGGATATACCGAAGTCAACTTGTCCACCCGTTTGTCCGTCCGTCCGTCCGTACATCCATGCACATTTTGTTCACGCTATTTCTCATCAACCACTGCCACATACATGTACCAATAAATCGTTACAGGAGTGATTGGTACTAAGCCTATCGTGGACATGTTGCACTCGTATAATTCGTGCTTTAAGCAAATTTTGTCAAATATTGTTAAGATTGAGCTCTCATGTTATGACAAATTTCGAAGAGAATGTCTTTCCAGTCAAAACAATGAGTGATGAATCTTTTCTTTAAGAGAAAAACTTACATAAATAAAACAAGCCGCCATACAAAGCGCTTTCAACAATTATTTATAGTGCTTAGAAAGAAAAACGATTGATTATTGTACATAACAATACTCAAATTATGCACAGATGAGTAGCATGTATTTACGGAAGCCCAATAGTGCCACTTTGTTTTTTTAAATGGATTTTTTCAACAAAAATGTTTTGAAAATTCAAGTTACTAAGTTGAATATTCAAGATACTAAGTTGAAAATTCAACTTACTAAGTTGAAAATTCAACTCACTAAGTTGAAAATTCAACTTACTCAGTTGAAAATTCAACTTACTAAGTTGAATATTCAAGATACTAAGTTGAATATTCAAGATACTAAGTTGAATATTCAAGATACTAAGTTGAATATTCAAGATACTAAGTTGAAAATTCAACTTACTAAATGAATATTCAAGATACTAAGTTGAATATTCAAGAGTCTAAGTTGAATATTCAAGATACTAAGTTTAATATTCAAGATACTAAGTTGAATATTCAAGATACTAAATTGAAAATTCGACTTACTAAGTTGAAAATTCAAGATACTAAATTGAAAATTCAACTTACTAAGTTGAAAATTTAACTTACTAAGTTGAAAATTCAAGATACTAAGTACTAAAATCAGTAACTTGAATTTTCAACTTAGTAAGTTGAATATTCAACTTAGTATCTTGAATATTCAACTTAGTATCTTGAATATTCAACTTAGTGTCTTGAATATTCAACTTAGTATCTTGAATATTCAACTTAGTAAGTTGAATATTCAACTTAGTATCTTGAATATTCAACTTAGTAAGTTGAATATTCAACTTAGTAAGTTGAATTTTCAACTTAGTATCTTGAATATTCAACTTACTATCTTGAATTTTCAACTTAGTTATGTTGAAAAAATCAATTAAAAATACAAAGTGGCACTATTGGGCTTCCGTATGTATTTCATTTTAAGTTTAACCGCAATTTGACGTGACTTTAGTTCTAATGTTTACGACGCACGTTACATCCGCTTTATATCGTTATTCTGATAAAGGATTTCGCCGAAACGTTGCTATGATAATGATGATATAAAAGTGTTGTTGTAATAATGTGTTGTTGTTAAATTTCCATTGTTATTTTGCTTAGGAAATACTTTATAAAATAATATTATAATTTTGATGGAGAAGTTGATATATGAAATATCAATATGTTACAGAGTTACTGAAAGAATAAAATGTGTTGTGTAACCCTGTCGTTGATTTGTGTTTCAATTTATCCTGGGTTGTCAGACTGTAACAGGCCATTTATCAAAGTTTTACACGATCAAGGGACTGATCATGATTAAGATTTGAATAATTGGCATCCAATTGTCAATTGTCTGAATATTCATATTGGCATAATTATTAATATATAACCTCAATTGAAGTTTACCTCAACAGATTGATATAAGTAAAACAATGAGCAAAGTTGGCCTTAAGTCGCTCAGCTGGAAATTTTGTCAAGCTGTATTTCATTTGTGTAATATTGTGTTACTATATAGTGCTTTATTACTCTACAGTACTGTTAGGTACTACAGTACATTATATTGATATGTGGTTCTATAGTATTCTACGGAACTTAAGGATGTTGGTTGACCAGAGTGAAGTTTTATAAAAATTTTTGAAACAGTGTTAATTATCCAATCACTCCACATCACAAAACTGCATTAGACAAGGGTCTACCGACCTTCCTTTTTTTGCAAAATAAATCAAAAGGCACCCAGTATGAAAAACCAAAGAAATTGTTTACTATAGAGCTTAAAGAATAGCTAAAATTCAACATTTGTAATATTCACAAATATGATTGAAAAATGATAACGACGTTTTTGTGAAACAGGAAGCATGTCATCCAACATATATATGACTGCAATTCAAAGAACCTAAGCCCCACTCACTTGATTTAGCATATGCATTTCACGATTTCTTTTTGTAACTTTAATCAACGCCATTCAGAAATACTTACATTTGTTTTGTACGAAAAGTGATTGAAAACAGAATAAATACTTTTCTGTACCCTTCTCTCACTGTGTTACAAAACATATTCAGCAATATTAACTTCTAACGCTATTACTTAAGAAATCCGAATGTGTCATAGAATTACGGAATGAATAAAATACTGCCTTATAAAAAGGCATGTGTTGTTCTTTTATCATCTATTCCTTGGTTGTCAGAAAATTGAAGTCGGAACAATCAGAGATAACACGATAGTGACTCTCAACTAAGTTTGAATAATTAACAATTCATCACAATTTAATCGGGCCTTAATACCTTGTTGTACAGAATGTCAGCTTAACCGTAGGAAATCTCACAGAAGTGTGACTTGAACCGATGAAACAAGAACAAAAGACAAATTTGTTCAGGCTTAAATAGTTTATTAGAAAATCAGAACATAAAGGTTATTAGAATTAAGCATATAGAGCTTGAATTTATGAAACGTTTGAATTAAAGTTAGGTACGAAGCTTGATTTCCAGTGAGGGTCTTTTGAATCAGAATAGCGGTTGACAATCTTACCGATCGCAAAGAACAAATGATCTGGCAAACTTCTCCAACATATGTAGCCATTTAATCAGTAATATGAAAAAGACAAATCAGTTATTTACTAGATAGAGGAACTGTCATTAAAAGCTAATTCATTTTACTATTCAACCATGTAAGATTTTCCCTTCGATTGACATAACTGAAAAGCTGTGTGTTTACCCCGCTGTAAAATCTTTATGAAGTTGGAGCGATCCACTGACAAAAGAAAAAAGGTTCAGAAACATCGTTTCTAACTGTTTCGTTGGAAATCAGGATTTTTAGTGCGAGAAAGGTTTCTAACACGAGAAGAAAACGACAAACGCGGTTGTAAGCGATTTTGGAAAGAGCACAGTCTCGTGAACACTTCCTGCATGAAGCGTATGTTACATAGTTCTGAATCTTTAAATCTAGGAAGGTGTTACATAAACATGTAATTGTCAATCGAATAAAAACAATATCATGTGACTTTATTTGACAACCCAAAGCTTTTAAACAATAATTTCATAATAAGATCCATTCTTATAAAGTTATCATTTAAAATCAATCATTTTCAAAGTAGCCAACAACGCTTACCAGGCATTAGCAAGAGTGTGTACGTTTAAACTGAACATTCAACATACAGAAAGCTGAAGCAAAGTTCTGTCATAGGTTTATAGAGAAATATCGAAACTAGGCCTCGTGCTTATAAACGTTTCTTGTGCACAATCTCATGCTTAGCATAATCTCAATGTCATGCTACGCACAAAATCATGCTCAAGAAATAAGAATTAATTTTTTTAATATTGTTTTACATAGTCGGGTTCAACAGCAATAATCACAAAGTCTCTTCCTGAGCGTATGTATCTTTATATTAAACCCGACTTTGTAAATAAATATTACTTGGATTGACTTCATATTACTTGAGCATGATTTTGTGCTGAGCATGAAATTGTGCTCAAGAAAAGTTTATAAGCACAGGGCCAGACGAAGAAGCTATTAAAACATGAAGTATGGAACTACTCAGCTGTCTTGAAGAAGAAGCCCTACAATTATCTTTGCACCAATGAGTAATGTTCAATTGTCTATCCCTTACTTAATCCTCTCAAACCAAATGGAAACAGTAATTATTGACTGGACCCTATGCACTTGATATGAACAAGCTATCACTAGGCTATATCGGTTTAGCATAAGGTAAAATATACTATCATTAACATGATTTTGGGTGTTAGCATTACCACAATACGGTAACTGTCAAATCAGCAATGTAGGCATGACAGGTATATATATATATTTTGTTTTTGGAAATCACACTGTACTATGCGCTAAATGTGATATTATGAGCATTGGATTAGGTCACAGTGTCTTAACTTTGGAAGTTGTATACACATGGCCCAAAAATTATAAAAACAAATTTCTGACTCTGTTCTTGCTCAAACTGTGAACCAATATAATATTAAAACATTTAATAAGCTCTTAATAAATATGTATCCAATATGCTTCCAGTTCAAATTTTAAATGACTATGAAATATTGCTTCTGTGTTGTTTTTCATATGTACAAACTTACAGGTAGCACAAACCGAGTCTAACACATTTTTTTTATAATCTAAAGGATATATGAAAGGCTATAAACTATCACGTCAACTATTGATTGGACTACTCAGGGCTTAAACCTTTATCTCATCCCACAAACTTTAAAGTTTAAAAGATTAAACTATGTTTACATTCTATATCGTCAATAGTGCTTACGTAGTGGTTGTACACATATTATGCGTTACAGGTAACAGAGTAAAGTAAAATTTTAAACATATTTTAAAACAATGGCGTCCAGCTACGCTAGGAATTTAGGAAGGTCACAAACAAAGGCTTCAGACGCGAAGTAAAGAAGGATATTAGATATTAGATATTAGAAGGATATTCCAGACAGATTTTAAGAAATGGCGTCTGCCATCCGCAAGTTGCTCGAACATTCACAAACAAATGCTTTGGACGCAATAAACGATCATCAATATACGCTATGTTCCGACGAAGGCATAAATACGAAAGCTTTCTACCAGTGTATTGACTGTCAGATATTCTACTGTCGCAAATGTTTGACAGGTCATAATAAATTCACCAAGGATCACTATGTTGTTGACAAATATTCAAAGATATTTGGCCAAAGGCAAAAGCAAGTAAGGACTTCATCAGCTGTACTGCCTTCCGATATCTGCGACGATCATCACGGAGAAATTATAAAAATGTTTTGTAAAGACCATGATGAAGTTTGCTGTGCAGTTTGCATCGCTGTCAAACACAGGTAATTTACATTAATTAAAATTACAGTATATCAAAATTGATACGATTAATATGTTTGTAGGTACACTGTTTGTTTAGCCAGAAGTTTGCACGCGCAAAAACACGCAAGCAATTAAATATGATTTTACTTCTTTCCACCACATTTGCGTAGATCAGGCTCAGGAAAATGTCTTACGGCTTGAGGTAGAATATATATTATGAACCGCAAAGGGGGAAAATGTACCGGTGCCAAATTACGAGGCATTGGTAGGGGAAAAATATAAAACGTGTTGCTCTTCTCTACTGGAAAATACACAAATAATTAAAAGATTCATCACCGTCTCTTAAAAATATGCTACGTTTGTTTACTTATGACATAATATCCGTTCCAGTGGTGTTCATCGTCTTATAAAAAATGATTTAGAGTACTGATACGTTTATTAGTTGATAACAACGCTGAAAAGGATGTTATTTCGATTCTAACATGACCAGATACTACAAAAGGTGTATAAATGCAAAGCGTTATTTTCTACGCGAACACCCATTTAACGTAATGCGGCACAATATGACGTCATATTTACAGCATATCAGTTCCCGCGTTGCTTATGGTTTAATATAACATCATTTTTCTACTATTTGTATATAGAGACAATAATCATGAGTCATCTTAGAATAATGAATAAAGTATGTTAAGGACTAAATATGTGATAATGTAGAAAGAGCAATATTCATGTTATTATCAGGAAGCAGTGTCACTTATTTTCAGGTCTTGCTATGGTGTAGAATATATCCCAAATATTGCCAAAGGAATACTTCATGGACCAGACTTGAAAAAGATGAAATCGTCGTTAAAAAAGGTTAACGATGATTTGAAAAATATGAAAATTGAAATGCAGAATGAACTTAAGATTCTGAATAAGGCGCGTGATAATATTATGGAAGAGATACAGAAGTTTAAAAAACGCATTATTGCCAGAGTTGAAGATTTAGAGAAGACGTCTAATAAAGAATTGCAAAAACAACACAAGGAGTTAGCAGACAACATATACGCTTACAGTTCGAAAATCGAGGACATTACAAAAGATGTGGGAAAACGACTCTACAAACTCAATCCCGCGACAAATGTCAATGAAGCTCAGCTGTTCGTTGACATCCACTATGGAGAAAATGAGTTAAAACAAGCAACAGAGTGCGTCAAAACATCTGCTGACGTAGATGTGAAAAATATATCCTTTGATGTGGCAAAAGAGATCGAGAAGCGTTTAGGAGATACCCAGTCACTTGGGAAAACAACCATACGCCAGTCACAGTCCATGTTTATGATCCCTGTTACGGAAGCAATAGGTAATATATTCATTTTCAATATAAGATTACTAACAGCCAAAAGTTTGTAAGTAATAGATAGAGTACTGTTTGCGATATACATGTGTATATTACGTTATTTCGAGGAGGCGTAGGCGTATATGAGTCAACAGTATTCTATCTATTTTGTATTGCGGCACACTGTTGTAACTGTTCTGTAGTGTACATAGATCATATTTACTATTGTTGATAGTTCATAGATTTAGCTCCGCCCCCATACGCAGTAATTTGTTTTCCTATGCAAACAGTTCTCCTGGTCGAACTAATTAAGTGTTGCCGTCATTAGTTGTTGAAAAAGACGAGCGTAACATATTTATTGGCACCATTGTCTCTACAGACCCGAGGTGTTTATATACCTGGACAGCATTGATTAAAACATTAATAGCCTCCGCATGCAAGAACCAACAAGAAAACTACTCAAAATATGTATTAAAGATCATTTAATATGTACCTCGATAATGGCACTGGTTCTTATATGCGGAGGTATGCAAATTTTATCAAATACGCCAAAATTACACATTTAATTGCCTGAAATACCATTTTAAGCTATTTTTAGACCGTTGCCATAGAAACGGAGTATTTATTTCTGAAGATTTCTGTCTGAATTATTTTAGTTAATATGGTGACCATTTTAACTAGATGATTTGTTGCAGTTTTCAATTGATATTCCATTCATCAAATTTTGGGGCCACATCCATTACAGTCCACACGCCTTTTATGTAAGCGTCAATATTTATCCAATAATATAATGTTATTAATCAAGTGATTTCAAATTGGCCTTGTTATTTGTCCGAGGGTGGTCGTATTGGCCCAAGGCCGAAGGCCAATACGACTGCCCGAGGACAAATAACAAGGCCAATATGAAATCACTTGAATAATGATAATTTTATTATTCAACTTTACAATATTGGCTAAAAAAAACAAAACATTAAGTGAATCTAACATGTTCATGAGTTGTAGATTAGGAAATCCCACCCAAGGGTATAGATACGTCCCAAAAATGAGGCTCTGCCGAGTTTTTTTTTTTACGTATCTCAACCCGAGGGTTGGATATCAATGGACATGGTAGATTTATTTTCTCACCGTTTGATTCGCATTTTCACACAAGTAAGAAGAAATAAGTGTAAACACATGTACAGGATGGGAATGAAAAAATGAAAATCATCTTTTTCTCGAATTTTGCTTCAAAACTGCTATAGATAGATAGAAAATGATCGAACTAAGAAAATGAATAAAAAAATAAAAATTAAAAATAAAATACAGTCATTTTTTGATTTTTATGTGATGTGCTGGCTGCTTATAATAAACGTAGCAATAGTCCGGCACCGATGGGAGATGAGCTTATCTTTACCGGTAAATGCGCGGAAATATGTATCTCATAGGTGAGCAAAATGTTCTTGTAACAAAAACAATTTTATTTGTATTTAACTTAGTAAAATAAGATATTAGCATGAGTCTAAAAACAAAATGGCGTCGTTTAAAATCTAACGGAAGTGACTTCTCCGTATTGGCCCTCTCTTTTAAACCAATCAGAATGCTTGAATTCCATATTGGCCCTGTTTTCTCGTATTGGCCCTGCTTTTCTCATATTGGCTCAGTTATGCTTTGTATTAGCTCTACCTGTTTCATATCATGTGCGCAATTGATCTAATACAGAGTGTGATGTTGTTAAGTTGAATAATAATCGTTTGTACTGATACTCATTTTTTCATCTGCATTAAAGGCCCAGGACCACATTGATAAGTAGCTCTTATTTTACCAAGAAAGATATCTTACCGGCGGAAACGACCTTCATTTGTACTAAAACATTCATAGCTTTTCTTTTTAAATCAATGTACATGTTAGAAATATATAAAAGTATTTTTGCAATGATAATGAAAAAAATTCACAAGAACTGTCATTTGTAAGAGACAAATTTCCCCGTAGTAGTGTCTCACAGTCCGTGACCTTGACCTTTATCTCCATGTGTTGAACATCCGTGCCAATTTATTTTAGAATCCTTCAATCTTTATAGTATAATTAACCAACAATCAATCAAAACAGTTTATCACACCTAATTGGTCAGTGCCCCATTTGGGCATTACTTTCCATATCATGACTATTATTATCTTGTAGTTTACCCTTTAAAACATTAAGGAGGTGGAGCTAAAGGTCTTTTTATAAAAAAGACAAAAACTGTTACAACAATGCGTAAATAGAATTCGCTATTTTGGACCTTGTCGTGACCATAACATTTATTGAATATGGGGGAATCAATATCAAACCATAAACCGTGACAATAATAACCTTCTGTATGTTGATATAATCTACACGGTGGTCTTTATAATTAATGTTTTACCGAAACCAGCAGAAATGATTACTGGCGTAGTGGTATGAAAGGTGAAGTCAAGATCGGCGGGTTTCGAGTTCGAATCTCAGTCTAAAATTTTTTGTGTGTATTTTATGAAAATTCGTACAAATGTTTCACAATTTTCATGTGATTTTAAGTGTGAGTTGAATTTATTATTAAAAAGCCTTTACACATTTGTTTTAGGTCATGAATATATGCAATACATATGTGACTTAGTCAGCAAAAATGGGTCCAGATGAGGAAATTTGCATTTTGCTTTTTTGCATTTTCTGAAAGTATGTCGTGCCTGGAAGGTTACCCGAAAATTTCAGGCTTTTATGACCATCCATTCCTGAACAAGAGATGTTTTTATTCACCCATGTCTGACAGGGAGAGTTAAGATATTGAACAATATGGTGTATCAATATTATTTAAAGCTACAACAAAACAGTTTACTGACGTTGATCTATTTTTAGTAAAAGTGACCTTGACCCTAGTAACCTTGACCCCGAAATTTTTTTTTGCTAAAAACAATCTAAAAACTAAAAATAAATAAAAATCTATTTATAGTAAAAGTGACCTTGACCTTGACCCCAGTAACCTTGACCTTAGTGACCTTGACCCTAGTGACTCAAAGCTTCCTCTCCACCCAAGCTACCTACACACCAAGTTTCATTCCAATTAGTAACTCCTAACTCAAGTTATTGAGCAGAAACCATTTTTTTATTTTTAGTAACAGTGCCCTAGACCTTGAACCTAGTGACCCCAAATGCAATCCCAAGCTTCCTCTCTACACAAGCTAAAAACACACAGAGTTTGATTGCAACTAGTCACCCCTAACTTGAGTTATCGAGCGGAAACATATTTTTAGTAACAGTTAGCTTGACCTTGACCCTAGTGATCCCAAATGCAATTCTAAGCGGCGTCTTCACGCAAGCTACCTAACTACCAAGTTTCATGGTAATTAGTCACTCCTAGCTTGACTTATTGAGAGAAAACCTTTTTTCTATTTTTAGTAACAGTGCCCTTGACCTTAAATCTAGTGACCCCAAATACAATCCCAAGGGGTGTCTTCACGCAAGCTACCTACAGACCAACTTTCATGGTAATTAGTCACTCCTAGCTTGACTTATTGAGAGAAAACCTTTTTTCTATTTTTAGTAACAGTGCCCTTGACATTAAACCTAGTGACCCCAAATACAATCCCAAGGGGTGTCTTCACGCAAGCTACCTACAGACCAAGTTTCATTGCAATTGGTCACTTCTAACTTAAGTTATCGAACGGAAACCAATGTTTGACGGCCGCCCGCCCGACATTCGACATCGTCATTCTAATAAGTAGGGTTTTTATCAAAAAACCTGCTTAACAAAGGGATATAATTAAAAAAAAGATAAGGTAGAGTAGTTGTTCCTGAGCAGTGCACTTTCTGTTATTGTGCTCTATCACTATATGAAGCTTAAAGTAATTCCCTTCCGTACTTTTCGAGTTATGCTAGGGACAAGATTATGCTCTGTACAAGATAAATCAATGAAAGGAGACAACTAAAGAAAAACTACACAGAGTTGTTCTAGAGCTCTGCAGTTCCCTAAGTGTCCTCTCTCAGTATTTGCAATTTGAAGGAATTTCTTTCAGTATATTCTAGTTATGCTCAAGACCAGAAAATGTAATAAAGGGGAATTGCCAAATATTCGCAAGGTACATTTAAAATTCTTGGGTACTGCACTTTCAATCATTGTGCTCTATGACTGTATTAAGTTTTAAGTAATTGCCTACAGTACTTTTTGAGTTATGCTCCGGACAAGAAATATAAAGACAAGAGCTGTCAGTAGGACAGCGCGCTCGACGTTTTAGTGCTTGCCAATAAAATAAAATTTTGACAGTTCAGGGCACACAAGACTATAACTCGGAATTTCTAAGTTCAAACCAAGAATCATTTTAACAGAGTTATCTTCTCTTGCTTACAGATAGGTCTCATGGTGGTACATAAGTACTCCAACTTTCAAAGTAATATCTCAAATGGTTATGTCAACAAGTGGTCAAGAATGAAAATTTTAACTGAGTTTCTAAGTCAAAAAGGGCCATAATTCAAATAAAACCCAAGTTTTCCAACTTTCAAATCAATATCTCAAACAGTTAAGTCAAAATAATGAAAATTTTAACTGCGTTTCTAAGTCAAAAAGGGCCATAATTCAAATAAAATCCAAGTATTCCAACTTTCAAATCAATATCTCAAACAGTTTAGTCAAAAAGTGGACTGGTACGAAAAACTTAACCAAGATTTCAAATCGATAAATGGCCTTAATTTTCAAAACAAATCCCTGACAGAGTAACATTCTCTTGCCTATAGACGGGGGTAATGATGTAAACAAGCATTCAAAGTTTCAAAGCAATATCTCAAAGGGTTAAGGCAATAAGTGGATTTTACCCATATTCAGTGTATTTTCTAAGTAAAAAGGGGCATAATTCTGGCGAAAACCTTGACAGAGTTATGTACTCTTGTCTGTTGATATAGGTCATGATGGTAAACAAGTATGGTTAGTTTCAAAGCAATACCTCTAATGGTTTTGAAATAAAGTGAGGGGGTACGAAAAATTAACCAAGCTCAATACACTTTCTAAGTCAAAAAAGGGCCATACTTCTGTCAAAAACCTTGACAAAGTTATGTTCTCTTGTCTGTAGATGAAGATTATGATGATAAACAAGAATGGTAAGTTTCAAAGCCATACCTTTAATAGTTTTGAAATAAAATGTGGTGGTAGGAAAAACTTAACCAAGGTGTGACACCAACGCGGACGCCGACGCCGGGGCGAGTAGGATACATGTAGCTCCCCTTTTCTTCGAAAAGTCGAGCTCAAAATGGAACAAAGGTGGATAACTAAAAATAAGCATAAGAGTTAAGGTTCTTTGCTATTTGCACTTTCCCTTATTGTGCTCTATCACTGTAATAAGCTTCAAGCAATTCCCTTCAGTACTTTTGGAGTATTGCTCCGGACAAGAAAATTCAAGAAAATGTAACAAAGGATACTTATTCAAAAATAAGGCAAGGTAACGTTAAGGTTCTCGGGAATTGCACTTTGCCTCATTGTGCTATATCATTGTATAAAGGTTCAAGTAATTCCCTTCAGTACTTTTGGAGTTACAGTAGTCGTAAAGTAACAGTTGTCACACGGAACGCACGAAACACGCACGATAGACGCACGAAACACGCACGTTACACGTACGGTAATTACACGGTACACGATTCAGAACGATACACGATATAAGAAGCGCAGGTTGCATGCTACACGATAGACGAAGTACACGTTATACGATTACTTTGGCCTTTTTACATTTTACTTATTTTTTTTATTTTTTTCAAAAATCTGTTTGTTTTGTTTCTCTTTAACAATTTGTTGTTCTTATACCGTTAATGGGACCAAAAAATAATACCTATTGATAACAGGTTTCGCACCTACACAATAGGAAAAAAACTTCGGTAAGTTTCAAATGTCCACAGTTTACCTAGGTGCGAAATAATTTACAGTAAGTGTCAAATTTGAATTTTAATATTGACCCTGAGGTGCAAGAAAATGGGCGGGTGTTATTTGCTGTCAACACATTTCTTTAAAGCGCCACTAGACTACACTGTCCATTTGTATAAATCTTTCATAGTTTTTAAGTAAATTTGTGTGGCGGTTATTTTTATAACGATTACGAGGATTACCCTAAACAAGATGTTATTTTAATTAGGTACTGTACATTATTTTATTATTTTTGCTCAGGCAAAATGTGTAAAAATATCGATGAATTGTCATATTAGTTTTATCTTCCTAATAAATTTTCAATAGTTAACCTTCTAAAGTAGTTTATGTTCCCTGTCCTGTGTTTATTCACAATGAATGTCCACATTGTCTACTGCACTGAAGATAATGCCGTGACAACAACAGTTTAGATATTAAAGAAAAACTTCCTTATATAACTATTATCAAATTTCGGTTTCATGTGTAACCTCTCTCTCGTCTGTCCCGGAAGTCATTATTGTCCGTATTGCACTGACGAATGAAATAATACAATGTGACAGCAGCACTTAATTTGTTTTTGCGGAGATGAACACGCTTAGAAAAACAATTCACGAGTAAATAAAACATCGAATCGTTTACCGTAAAGGCCTATCGTGTACCGGGAATCGTGTATCGTATATCTTGTATAGTATATCGTGTATAGTATATCGTGTATCGTATATCGTATATCTTGTATAGTATATCGTGTATAGTATATCGTGTATAGTATATCGTGTATAGTATATCTTGTATAGTATATCGTGTATAGTATATCGTGTATAGTATATCGTGTATCGTATATCGTGTATAGTATATCGTGTATCGTATATCTTGTATAGTATATCGTGTATAGTATATCGTGTATAGTATATCGTGTATAGTATATCGTGTCTCGTATATCGTGTATAGTATATCGTGTATCGTATATCTTGTATAGTATATCGTGTATAGTATATCGTGTATAGTATATCGTGTATAGTATATCGTGTATCGTATATCGTGTATCGTATATCGTGTATAGTATATCTTGTATAGTATATCGTGTATAGTATATCGTGTATAGTATATCGTGTATCGTATATCGTGTATCGTATATCGTGTATAGTATATCGTGTATCGTATATCGTGTATAGTATATCGTGTATAGTATATCGTGTATAGATTATCTTGTATAGTATATCGTGTATAGTATATCGTGTATAGTATATCGTGTATAGTATATCGTGTATAGTATATCGTGTATAGTATATCTTGTATAGTATATCGTGTATAGTATATCGTGTATAGTATATCGTGTATCGTATATCGTGTATCGTATATCGTGTATCGTATATCGTGTATCGTATATCGTGTATAGTATATCGTGTATAGTATATCGTGTATAGATTATCTTGTATAGTATATCGTGTATAGTATATCGTGTATAGTATATCGTGTATAGTATATCGTGTATAGTATATCTTGTATAGTATATCGTGTATAGTATATCGTGTATAGTATATCGTGTATCGTATATCGTGTATCGTATATCGTGTATCGTATATCGTGTATCGTATATCGTGTATCGTATGTCGTGTATCGTATATCGTGTATCGTATATCGTGTATAGTATATCGTGTATAGTATATCTTGTATAGTATATCGTGTATAGTATATCGTGTATAGTATATCGTGTATAGTATATCGTGTATAGTATATCGTGTATCGTATATCGTATATCGTGTATAGTATATCGTGTATAGTATATCGTGTATAGTACAGTACCGCCTGCGTTTAACTTCCGCGTTTTCGGGAAAATAACCGTTTTTCGTTCGTTTACCATGCGGTAATCGTTAACCGTGTAACCGTTAAACGAGAATTCCCTTCTGCGCATGCGTACCGTGAAACGTGAATTTACATTTGCGCATGCGCCGCGTGAAACGAGAAAACGACATTACGCATGCGCATATATATTTTTCTCGCCATTTTAGGGCATAATCAGTAAAACTTTCACCATTCGTTTACATTGTTCTCAAGGCTTTACCGTCCAATAAATTCGGTCGAAATACTGACCATCGTTTCGGAAATGTTCTAACTAAGAAAATGACTGGTCACACTATAGTACATTTGATTTAATAAAAAAATGTTTAAATTTCCAAATTTCGGAAATGTTTAATTTTTAAGTCAGTTTACACTTCATATCTACATTTTTGGTTTTATACACTTGGAGTTTCATCAAAATCTTAAATAAATTAAAATGTTACAATTAAATAGATACTATCATGACCAGTTACGCTAGGCCTAAGAAAAGGGGTTGAGGAGCTGTACTGGTGATGGGCGGAAATTATTCATTATGATGTAATAAAGAATGATAAAAACTAAAGTATAAGCAATAATATTGTGTCACACTTAGCTAAATAACTTCAGCCAGTAATCAATTTATTGCCTCATGCATTAGTCACTTACTCACTTAGCTTTAGCTGTAACTCACTGCAAATATTCCCTGTAACAAGGGATCCAGTATATAACATTCCTGATTTAACTGATAATCTACAAACATTTGAATGCCAAATAAATTTGAAATCAAGTGAATGACCAGAATCATGCAAAGTATTTCTGCAATAAACTGGTACCTCTCATGGCTATCAATGGGCCTAAAAGTAACGATAGAAAGTTGCTTATAGTTCTAAATTATTCTTCATCTCAGGCAATCTACCCCGAGCACTCTGTGACAGGCGAAAGGTCCCTGTCTGGCCGGCCGAGGGCCGTCTCTAAGAAGGGAACCTTTCCCCAGCGCTGAAAGACGGGAAAGCTCGCCTCTTTGGCCGGCGAATGACCATCTCCGAGAAGGGAACCTTCCCCGAGCGCTGTTTTAGGGGAACGTTCGCCTCTCTGACCGGCGAACGACCATGTCGGAGAAGGCAATCTACCCCGAATAATAAATATCTCCCTGTATTTTATCGTTGAATAAAATATAGTCAGGACTTTGGTTGCGTAGTATGTTTCGCATCCAAACGACTTTCTTTGAAAACTATCCCAAACTTTATTTAACGTGTAGTATAACTTCATTGTATCCATGAAACGCGAAATACGATTGGACGCACTTGTTTACATATGTCACGTCATTTACCGCACATTGTCCTTGGAAAAATATGCTGAATTTTCATCGTTAATTAAAATTTGGCTTTTCCCTATTTGTTTATATAGGAAAAGCAGCCGCTTGTGTTAGAATGTAATTTTGGAAATAAATAAAAAGTGATAAAGTTTAAACTTCATTTAGATTGTTTTAGTCACCGGTCAACCCTAGGATTTTCCCCGGGCAGAGTCTGTACATTACTATATGAACCCTGTCCTGGGTGTACATGAACTACGAAGACTTCCCTCAGATTCAGGTTTAAAAGACAGATGCAAATGACAGGGAATCGAGGTACTAGATCCTAGCTCTTTTACAAATAGTCCCCTTGGTTTTTTGTGTGTCCAATGTATTGTACCGATACATGCGAGACTTTCTGTTTCAAACCAGTTCATCTCTATGTGGTATAAAACACTGAAACTTCTAGTGCCCTGGATGGTATTCAAACCAGGGACTTCCAGATTGGTATTCCAGAGCGTAAACCACTGCACCACCAAAATATTTCAGTAAAAGAATCAGTACAGTATTGCATTTGTTGTAAGCTTATAATTCTTATCAACACATTTACCTACTCTTCTCTTGTAACAAAATCAGTTAATTTCAAGGTATGATGGTATTAACGTTTTCCAGGTGTATGTATCACTTACCCTGGTAATTGTACTGATCATTGACATCACACTGTAAAACCAAGCTTCATATTCATGTTCAATGTAATATCACACTTCTTTTAACTGATCTTTATATTTGGATCCATAATTCAATCATATAACACACTGGACTAGTAAGCCACAATTCACCAGATTGATCTCCGGCTCCATCACTGACATTAATACTATTAGTTATCTTGTGGATGAACATGTTAACCGGGGGCTGCATGTTCTGTTGTAAAAGAACCAGTAATGTCTGTAGTGCCAGGACTCTCATTGTATCTGGACCATACCAATAAAAACTAGACCTATCACTAAATGTTATTAATACCCCCGAAAGAAGACTGTTTATAACCTGAGGAAATTCGTAGTAACAGAATACCTTGCAAAAAAAACTAAAATAGAGATATTGTTCTTGGCAATAATTCTGTAATTTGTCAGGATAGAGTAATGGTTCTTGTACACTGCACTTCCTCTAATTGTGCTGGACCACTTTATGAAGTTGTATTGAATTCAAACCTGTAGTTTTCAAGTTATGCTCCAAACAAGGAAAAAAATAAAGGGCAATAAATCTTAAATGAGTACAGATAGAGTAATGGTTCTTGTGCACTGCACTTCCTCTCAATGTACTTGACTTGTAATTGTATGAAGTTGTATTGAATTCCAACCAGTAGTTTTCAAGCAATGCTCCAAACAAGGAAAAAAACAAGGGCAATAACTCTGTAGTCAAGATAGACTAATGGTTCCTGTGCACTGCACTTCCTCTCACTGTGTTTGACCATTGTATGAAGTTGTACTGAATTCAAACAAGTAGTTTTCAAGTTATGCTCCAGACAAGGAAAAGTAACAAAGGGCAATATCTCTGTAATTAGTCAAGATAGAGTTATGGTTCTTGTACACTGCACTTCCTCTCAATGTGCTTGACCATTGTATGAAGTTGTATTCAATTCCAACTAGTAGTTTTCAAGTTATGCTCCAGACAAGGAAAATGCAACAGACCGCCTGCCCACCCGACCGACCAACCACCGGGTGACTCATATATACCCCCCTAAAACTTCGTTTCGGGGGTATAATAATAAAGTAACATCATGCTATTATTGTATAAATATAATATATAAAGTTAGCATAACTTATTTTAATGCATCACAAGAGCTGTCCATAAGACAGCTAGCTCAACTTTTCACAGTGTTTACCGATAAATAAAATGTTTGGGCAGTAAAAGGCAAAGACAAGAATCTGTGTATTATCAAAGTTCAAAGAATGATCGTAAAGAGCAAGATATTAAGTCAAGAGTAACCCTGAACACTACAACAAAGTTTTAAATTAATACTTCAAGTGGTTACTGATATGTGTGCCCTGTATCACACAAGACTTTGAATTGATAACTATAAGGGAAGCTTCAACAACAACAATCATGTTCTTCTTTATGATTTATAAGATCATCAACATTTCAGCTGATGCGTCTGGAAAGTACATGATTGTATTAACTATAAACTAAGATTGGTGTTGAAAAGAACACTTGTGTCGCCCTCTTACACTTTGTCAAAATAACCAATACTTTTGTGACAAAATCTAAGTACAAAAAAGGACATAACTCTGTAACCTATTACTGTGACCTTACTAATTTTGTGGCATCACGTTCTTTTTGTCATTAACAATACAATTTGAAAATTTGATGTTAAAAATGCTTGCTCTCAGATTTTGGTTAAAAAATAAAGATCTCAAAACTGCATGTAAATAACGTATTTTAGAACATATGGTCATATAAAAGGCTCCAGCATAAATTTGAGTCAGGTATATCTCTAAATTTACAAATATAAGCAAACGCTTTTGAAATTTCAATATAAACATGATTAGTGGCAGTTCCATGTAACCAACATTTTACATCAATTTCTTCCTAGATTCTTGCTTATATTTTGATTCTGGACAGTCTTTCATTTTATTCTAATGAATAAAGTGTCAATCTTTAAAAAAAAAATCAACAGTAACTGAGAGCAAGCAGCTATAAGAAATGTCAAAGTTATCAGGTTATAGCCAATGTTAGGTTTTCGTGACACAATCAAAAAAGTACAAAAGGGGCATAACTCTGTCAAAGATGACCTTGACATACAAAATTTGAGTACATTACAACCCTTATGTCATTAGCAATGCAATTTGAAAGTACGATGAAGAAATCTTAAGAAATGGCAAAGTTATAGCCAACATTAAGTTTTGGTGACAAAATCTAAGCACAAAAAGGGGCATAACTTTGTCAAATATGACCTTTACCTACAAAATCTGGTGGCATGACGACTTTTTCATCATAAGCAATACAATTGGAAAGTTTGATAAAGAAATATTAAGAAATGGCAAAGTTATAGCCAACATTAAGTTTATGTGACGGACTGACCGACATTATATTCTCTTTCAAAATTTCAAAGCATATTCTGACCATTTGATATTAAATTCACAGCTAACATTTCATCACCATTTCCACTGCAAATACTTGGAAATTTATCTCATGTATTGGGCATCATTGTCAAGTGTTTCTAGTGAACTATTTAAACCAGATGCCCATGTGCAACATGTCAAGCTCACCATATATCAAAATGGGTAACTCCTAACCAAGCAGAGATGGGTCAAAATATACCTAAATATATGTAACATGCATATTGTGCCACAGAAAAGTGGTCTCGATTTTTCTCTACGGCAAGTAATAAAAAAGTTACAATATAAGCTATTTATAGTAACAACAAAGGGAAGTAATTCTAAAAACAAGGGTAGCCCATGGTGGTGAACATTTGTACAAAGTAACATCAAAATCCCTCTATGCATGAAGAAGAAATGCTCCAGACAACTTAAGATATTCTTGACTTTGAACTTTAACCTCTGAGTGTGACCTTGACCTTAGACTTAGGGACCTGGTTCTTGCGCATGACACTCCGTCTGATGATGGTGAACATTTGTGCCAAGTTAAATTAAATCCCTCCATGCATGAAAAAGATATGCTCCGGACAGTCATTCTTGAATTTGACCTTTAACCTCCAAATGTGACCTTCACTTTAGACCTAGGGACCTGGTTCTTGCGCATGACACTCCCTCTCATGATGGGAACATTTGTGCCATGTAACATCAAAATCCCTTCATGCATGAAAAAGATATGGTCCGGACAAAATCGGACTGACGGACGCAAGCATATACACCGAACCGCCAAAAGTTACAACTATATCAGGCTCACTGCAGGCGGGCTCAATAAAAATTTAAATCTTTACATACAACTGCCCTAAATTTTACACTTTTTCTGTTGTCTTCATTAAAAACCATCAGTATCTAATCAATATTCTAATTTGACAATACAGTCAAACTTGTGCAAAAGGTCACCTTTAACTAGAGGTCACCTGCTGACAACAGCCAGTCAGAATATCCCCCATCCAAATTTGCTCTTTCAAAGACTGGGAACAGCAGTCACCTGCCGTCCGCGGTCAGTGGCCAGTGAAAAAGCATCCTGTAATCGGAACTGTGATGCGAACGCCCACTAAAATTTTAACAGCTGGCTTTTGTTTCTTGTAAAGTTGTTTGCACCTCAAAAGACGGGCGCAATAAATTAAGATGCTTTTGATAATTAGAAGAGGTTCTAACATTTAATTGTCACCTTCACATCTGAAGCAAACACATGCAATTAATCAGATGAAACTGTCCGGTAATTACTGAAAATCGGCTCTTTTAATTGCTTGATTGTTTATTTGATGTAGAATATCTTCACAATTTGGAGTTGCATTTTACATTGTGCAACTAAATAATTGTTTATTTCAGCTTATTAATGCATTCACGTTAAAGCTGCTCGCTCTCAGTTACCGTTAAAAAAGGTATTTTTCAAAAAAGTTGACATTTTTATTCATCAGTATAAAACTAAAGCCTAGGATAAAAAAATAAGCAAAGATCTAGGTAGGAATTTGCAGAAATCGATTGAAAATGTTGGTTACAAGGCACCGCTACACTATAATGGTAGGGTATTTTTCAAAATTTAGAGATGTACGTGACATGAATTATACTGGAGTCTTTTTATAACACCATAATGTTCAAAAATACATTATTTACATACAGTTCATGCAGTTTGAAGAAATTTATTATTTTACCAAAATCTTAGAGCGAGCAGCTTTAAGTTAATTGTTTGATTTATTACAATTAAACTGAAAAACACGCAGTTTATCTGGCAATTAATTGATAATAAAACTCGATTTGATAAACAATGTTTCGTATGATGAAACTATATCAACTGTCTACATCTCCAAACAAAAGTCACCTGTTAACAACAGCCAATTTTGTGGTTTCCATTGACATATGATTGAGCCGCCGTTGTTCATAAGTTTGACTGCATGTGACAAACTGATCGGGTTACCCAAAGTTATTACTCCATTTCTCGAAGTTAATTATTCCAGCAATTATCCATTATAATACTGATACTAATCACCAAATCAGCACAAAACCTTGCATTATATCTATGAGTACAAAAATGACGCTAAGTCGCTCTTTGTAGGTGTAGTGCATTTCCCCATTATTACCGTCATCATACATTTCTACTCCAGCATTTTTGTTTGTTTTATCTTGGGTGTTTTGCTCTATTTATGTCTTCTTGAATCTCTCTACTTTTACAAATAATTGCTACTGAAATAAAACATCCTTCCTGAAGTGTAAGTTCCAACAAAATCTTCAATTCAGAATTTCCAGCTTCTTAACTCTTTACAGGTTGAGGGATCATCACAAAAAACATCATTTTTCACACTGCAAGGGTTGACTGTTTTCCTACAGTTTTCATATGTTGGTGTTTTGAACTTCCTGCTTGTGACACTTATTCTCATCATACTCATAGGCATGATTTCTACAAAAAATAAAGAATATCAGTATGTCTATATATTCTAAAAATCATTCAATTTGCATAGAAAAGCAGAATAATTTGCTACCAGCAGAGTAAAGGTTCAAAACTATGATAACATTATTAAGATAAAAATGTGTACAAAGACACAGTGTCTCAGGTAAAAAGCCAAGTATAAGCTATTAAGCACAATTTCCACTGCTTTCTCAGATTTGGCAAAAAAAATCAGAGACACTCCCTTCTTTCAATAGTGCTATAATTTTGTTGGATTTAATTTTTTAATAACACGGTTCAACTATGCTTTGAGTCAGTGCTATATGACAGAAACATCTGGATCTACACTACCTTGCTTTGTGATACTGTAGTTTATAAGTTATGCAATCTTACATAACATACTGATAAGGATTTCAATACTGCCTGGGGCAATCAATAATTTTTAAAGTGCAACAATAAGAATTTAAAGGTCTCATATTTCAACAACAGGACCTTTATAAAACAGAGGAACAAAATAAAAATGAATTATACTCATGTTTTCATGATAAAATTGGTGTAGGCTAAATAACTAGTATGTACTTTTCTTTGAAAGGACAATTTCATATGCCAAATATATAAAAAGTCAGATTTCATATACATTTTTTTTATATAATAAATCAAGTGATTTTTTTGTCTAAAAGGACACATATACTTGCTAATATTATACCAGTGTGGTTTTAAAGTTATTTCAATTTTGTCTGCTAATAACAGACAATTCATGAGAGTTATTTCTCACATTATTTTTAAAAGTAAGCATTGTTCTAGCCATTCATGTATTATGGTCAATCTGAACTTTATAACTTGAAAAATCAAAATAAATATATACCACTGTCTTCATCTAAATGATATTGGGAATAAATTACACCTTCCATTAAATGTATTAAAGGCCATGTGTTAAAAAAGAACACAATGAAATGGTGGTTTCCTACAATGGCATGTACTGCACAATTTTATGATAATACTGGTCATTAATCAACAATTTGAAAAAATATTTTAAAAAGCTAAAAAAAAAACCACCCTACATTCAAATTTTAGAAATACAACTTTAATAGTGAAAATAAGGGATGTACATGTAGTAATAAGCATGTAGTTATTAGACTAAGTGTGAAACATTGTGAAATGAAGCTAATAATATACATTAAATTTACATGTTTCCTTTCACCATATAACAAAAAAATTTAAAAGTTTTTTTTTATTTGTTTTACTAACATGATAATAATTGAGATAATCTGAAGCATCAAAAACTTTCAGAAAGTTACATTTATCACTGCATTAGGTGCATAAGAAACATCATTTAACCGTTTAATACCACTCTGGTAGAAAGTGTTCCCGCCTTTGTTTCCAGCACAGATCATGATCATTCTGCCCGGACAGAAACCCCTAATATTTTCGTTTGAAAGTTTTTAACAAAAGCTGAGAAAAATTAATTACTACCTTTACCTAATTTGACTTGGCAGCTTCTAGGCCGAGGATTTTCCACAGAAATGACGTCATATTCACCCGTATTCAAGGAGGTCTGAAAAGGAATATGTAAAACTTGAAATTTTAACAAACTGAGTAATTCCGTCTAGGTCGGAGGCGTTCAGTACTCCCATTACGATAGGATAGAAAGCAAAAAGAAGAAACCTTGTACAGGTTCGACGCAGTTAATGCGTAGTGTAAACGAACACGCATATGAGTTACGAATACCAGTATTTTGGCCTGAGACAACAGATTCTGCACAAGTGTTCAGTGCGATCATGATCTACATTAAGTTGCAAAGGTAATGCTTTAATGAGCAAAATGAAATTCAAAATGCAAAATAAAGGCACTGGAATTTATATTTTTCACTGTCGCAGTAAAACTTTGCCCTTTTCACCGGTAAAATTTAGGATATATCGATTCGAAAAGAACAGCATTGAGTTGTAAACGCAAGATCTTGAGTTACCTTGCAGAGTTTTGTGATTTCATAACAGTAGAGTAGTATAAGAGCGGGTATGGTAGTATTAATCATTCGTCTATCGATTATGGATAATACCGACGATCTCACAAGTAGCCTTCCAAAATAAAACAAGAATACCATTGATGCAAAGCATCAAAGGGCGCCGAAAATAGTTTCTATTTCAACATTTATTAGTTATACGGTTTTTGCATATCGCAATGTAGCCTGACAAACCTCTGAGCTAGTGCAAGGAGCAATTGCAGAAATCGTTGATATGACTGCAATCTGTTTCTCTCATATGCCATGTTGTCTCGCTGGATGTCAGTTGTCGAATGATACATAGAGAATTGCATACTTTTTTGCAAAAAAAACATATGGACTCGTAAATACTTGTAACTAACTCGCAACTATTCGTAACAACACGTTAACAGGTCGTTATTTACACGTAAAAGCTTTATTTAGATGAATCGTAACATTCCGTAACATACTCGTAGCAATCCATAAAAAGCTTGTATTGCTCGTATTTATCCGTGGTAACTCGGAAGCAATTTTGCCGTAAATATATCGTAATAACTCATAAAAGTGACCAAATCGTAATGATCCGTGTACATTTACGAATTTGTGCCATACGTAAGGATTCGTAAGACAAATCCGTGTGTGTGAAGGTAGCATTACTTTTATTCTCATGTTTAATCTGTAAAATTAATCAAAATCAATGCTTCTCAATTTTTATACGTTCTCAAGTAATGTACATGTGTGGCGTTATATAGCTAAAATTAGCTTTTTGATAAGCAATCATTATTAGTTTGATTTGAATGAAAAATTTTATGAATATTTGCAGAAAACATTTAAAATCATGGTGGTTTTAAGGTAGGTCCACACCTTACGTCTGAATTTTTCAACCTCCTCAGAAAACGGTCATATTTTGCATAGGCAGTCTACGATGTATGTACTTTAATGTGTTGCTATTTGATAGGAACACGCTCACGAGACGTTGACGTCATGACGTCGTCAAGCAGTCTACCCATTTTCTTTAGGCGCTTTCATACAAACGTTCGTTTCTCTGGTATTTATGAACGTATTTTGAAGATTAAAGTTTTATTTCTCCAGAAACATTTAAGCCTAACTTTTTATTGCATATTTTTGAAATATTGAATATATTTATTGGTAATTCGAATGATATTGCGCCAATTTTGACGTAAATAACGTAGTATTTATCAGCTACCTCTGAACACGTTTTGCCGTTTTACGAAAAAGTTTGTCCGGTGACCCAATCTTATTTTTCAAATTTATTACTACCATAGTGTAGATGGTTCAAAATATCAAAAAAAATCAATAGGTCATCTAAGTAGATTTTTTTAATTTTGAAATTTAGTTACGGTTATGCGTTATTTTTGTGCGTCAAAATGTAACGTTAACGTCGTTATTTCAACTGCAATATCAGGCAATGGTTTATTTCTTTACAACCGGACGCTGTCTAAACAAAAAAAAAACATTTTTAAAGTCATAAATCTATTTAATAATATAAGTTTTATATTAAAGCAACACTGATCTTATGTTAATATGTTATCGCTGATCATGAGAGGAAACATTAGCCACATGGAATGTACTTTAAAACATCTAGGCATTTAAAAAATGTCATCGTAGGTACCCATTTGCAGCTGGACGGGCTGAGGCATGTGTGACATAAGTGTCATTACTCAAGGGCACACCGGATGCCTTGCCGTTTTTTTTTCCTTCAACTGAAGGCGTCGTTTCTTGAATTGTCCAGTTTCTTGTTTTGTCCGCCGGTGTTCACGCTTTCCACCCAACCCTATAAACATTATCATATCGAGCGTATACTTTCCTGGGCTCACATTATGCTGTTCATTTACCCGAAAAATAGATAATTGAAAGAAATAATGTTTTACGGTTAGTAAGTTTACTGATCATGAGTGTTGCGCCGACAGCAATTAATCCGTTTATACATAACCTAGTTTGGATAATGTGACAGTGACGTAACCGATATATGTGTACACAAAAGTTTACAAGCATTGTGTAAATAGGTAGAGCATGTATATACGAAAGGTTTATAGGCTTTAAAATACATGAACATATGATAGAACGGTGCGTTGGCCCAGTGGGTAAGGCGCTGGATGTCCACAAAAAAAGATTTTGAGGACTGGTTCGATCCTCCTCAAAGCTTTTTATTTTTTTCCATTGAATTATTTCAGTATTACTTCAGATAAACTTTTAATATTGTACATACATGTTTTACAATCTTTTTAAACAAACAATAAACTTTGAAAGATTCTATAACCATTTCAAGCACGAGCATTTCGTGCTTACTGTCATCCCGTGTTATGGAATTATGAATATGTACATTGAACTAGTACAATGTACTACCAACATTACGATGATTTGTCCAAGACAACTCTTCAGCAAGTAATAAAGGTACCTTGTTCCTTTTAACTGTTGGTGTTTGGTGAATTGTAAGGTAAAGGCTAAAATTATTTTCATTTGATTGTTTAATTTGTTCTAAGTACAATCAGAATAAAAGATGAATTAAAATGATTATAGAAGTAAACATATCAATGAAACAAAAAAGTAGAAATAAATTAAAACGATCTTACTAATAAAAAGAGAGTAACATTTTTATGTACATGTCCCTATATGAACTCCTGTTCGACAAAACCAAAATAATCAGAAACCGGAGTCGTTACCTACTGCACTATAGTGACATCGACTGTATGTAATGTACAATATAATATATATTGACATTAATTACACCTAGTGCTCTCCCTTGTGATAAGATAACATTTTACCCGATAAAAGTAGACTTTTCTGTTGCGTCATTGTAAAATTATCCTTACCGGACAGTACATGTATTTTTAAAATGGGATCTTTTGATTTCCAATTTATGCCTTTCTGTTTATCTAAACAAAGGCATTATTCGTAATGGTGATCCAACAGACTGACGAACTAAATTCTGACCAGACGACAACCGAAGTGTCGTCTGCTTCGGAGCGTAGCTGCTTGAAACTACATTGTATATGTTTTTAGTAGACACTAGGAACGAATTGGTTAATAAATATTCTGTAAGACTTAGTTGAGTTTGTTTACAACCTCGTTAGTTTACCATAATTTTTTTTATATATTACCTTGCACATGTACATACATCCTTCATTTAAATTTTTCTACAGTCATGACTTCGTGTTAGAAACTTGTTTTAGTTGATTTGCAAATCCTGCAAGATTTATTTGCAACCCCAAATTCTATACATCGTTTCGTTTTTGTTAAAAATCCCCAAAATGCGTGACAATGCCAATACTTTATGCATACATGTAGTTAATAGACACAGATATTATATTGATCGTATAATCAGGATCAGAGGGTCCCGGGTTCGATCCCCACCAGTGATACGACGTTTCTTTCCTTAGGCAAGACACTGCCCCTACTTGCTCTGTCTGTCTGCAAGTGTTTAGTGTATTGAACAGAAATATATAAAAATACAAAACGAAGTTCATGCCACTTCTATAATGACTAATAGGTGTAACTGTTGTATTGAGAAACACTAAATAGGTGTAACTGTTGTATTGAGAAACACTAATTTAAATACTCCTTTTATATAAGTGATACAATTTAATATTAATATCATGAGCGCGACGCTATTATCACCAAAAAAGAAGTTATGGCAGATCTATATCACTATCACTGTGACTAATATGATATCTAAATCATCACTTTTTATTCAACTGATACATAATTGAGTATTTCATTCGTTAGCATGAAATAATATACAATTATGGTGGTGTGCACTTCTGGGTGCTGTGGGGTTCGTTTTGGGGAGGCTGCGTTTTTGGTACGTGGCATTCCCTGTTTGATATTATTTTTGTTTTTTTGTAAGGCATTGGCTATGATGTGATATTCACCGTTTTAAAATATGTATGTCATTAACTAACATGCATGGGGAGACCCTTTACGCCGGGTGTCAGACTTATCAACTAGCGCTGCTGATTATAATGTAAACGTGGAGGCAACACGAAACAATAAGATTATATTCTAAGTCATTCTCGTGTTCCTCCGTGATCAAGTGGTTAGAGCCGCTGACTTTAAATCACTGTTACCTCTCATAGATTGAGGGTCGTGGGTTTGAGTCCTGCTCATACCATGCCTTTTGATATGTGAAAGTTGGCAGTTTCTTACGGAGGATAGTGATCGAGTTCTCGTTCTTCCAATGAACGAGGGTTAGATAAACTGCCAGTCTATAGAAATGACAGGAATACGGTTGACACTGGCGTTAATATGTCCTAAAATACAAAAAAGTAACCGCCTATCGGGGCGTAACAGGTTATAAATGACTGCCAATGCCTTGATCATTTCCTTTATAGTATTGACATCAACGCGAAAGTATGCTTACTTCATAAAGACAGCCTTTTCCTCCGTTAGAACATCAGAACAAGACTATTGAGCAACTTTCTCAATAGTAGATCCAATTTCACGTTCGCGCTTCTTTATTGTTGTTGCACTAGGCTGAGATATGTTGAGCTCCGTCAAAATGTTTGAAATCTGGGTTTCACCAACACCAGCGTTCAGCATGAAAATATCTTTTCATAATAGTCCAAATAATACCGAAGCTACAGAGATGTCTAATATCACTATTTGCGGCGTTTTCCATGGACAAAATGGCAATAGTGGGGCTCGAACTCAGGGATAAAATTAACCAGCGGGAGGTTTAGCTATTACAAGTAAGTTATCTCACCCAAACGACCACGCAGCTCAGTGAACTTATCTACTGCGCACAAATGATAACGGTTATACATATGTAAAACGGAGTCGGGTAGTTTCAACCCAAATTATATTATCTTCATTTGTATAACATGTAGTTTAAACTTAAGACATAGGCATGCCTGAGGATGTGGTCGTCGTAGTACATGTTATGTCATATACTAGCAATACTTTTGTTTCACATGTATGTCTTGGGTTACTTTATGCCGCTCGCCGCTTGTGACTGCTGTAGTGAAACTGTATTGCCGGCACTTGACATCAAAGAATGATGCTAGCCCATTTTTGGTCTGCCAAATGTACCGACGAATTACAGTTCTCGCATATTCTGATCCGCGAAATACCCAAGCTCTATTATTCGACGCGCGTTCCTCCAGGAAGATTGATTATTTTTACAATCACCGGAAGCATCGACTTCACTTTTGACAGGCACTATAGTTTGGACTCACTCTTTAAAGATTATACGGAACGGCCTCTCTTTCGGAAAGCCATCATGTTTAAATAAATTAACTTCCGGAACGGTATGTGAATTCACTTAACGTCGTGCATAATACTTTTGCGTCTTTTTACAAGTAAAACTGTGACAACAATTTGATTGCTTTGCACTGTGAACATTGATCGTATCTCATCTTTATTGTACGTCATATATAACAAAGTATAATAATATTTTCTCTTCTACAACCTTTTGCAAAAAATTGACTTCGATTACCTATCGATTTTATTTGATAATTTGAATAAACTACTATGTGGTGGCAATATATCAAAATTTCAGGTGGGGTCACCGGACAAAATTCTTCGCAAAACGGCAAAATATATCAAGAGTACCTTCCAAAATACGACGTTATTAACGTCAAAATTGTCGCAATAGTCGGCATACTGACTATAAATGCACTCATTATGTAATAAACATGCAACCAAAATTTGTGTATACTTGTAACATAAAAAATGAAACTTGAATCTTCAAAATCTGTTCATAAATACCACAGGTACGAACATTTGTATATAAGCGCCAACATAAATTGGGTAGACTGCTTGACGACGTCATGACGTCAACGTCGCGTAAGCGTGTTCTTATCAAATAGCATCACATTAAAGTACATACATCGTAGACGGCATATGCAAAATATGACCGTTTTCTAAGGAGGTTGAAATATTCAGCCGTAAGGTGTGGAACTACCTTAAAGCTGAAGAAAAAACGGAAGAAAAGTTATTTTAAAAAATTGGGTTTGACCGGGATTTGAACTCCACTCGTAAAATTAGACGGTCATCACCTTACCCACTACACCACGGAGACTGACTTAAATGCACGTGGTAAAAAATAAGCTGATATTATAATTTTGCAAAACCGATAAGGGAGAAGTTGTTTTACGTTTTCGTATTTTTTCTAAAAGATATGAAAAGGAACATTACAATTAAACAATTACGTTTTAATGAAGGAAATGTGTATAATCAATATTTTAATGTCTATTTCGTATTATTTTAGCATACAGTTAAAACCATTTTTCTTCGCATTTTAATAACCGATCCTACCATGTACTTCCGGAAAAAGTATTCCATAATAGGCCACCGCCGTCATCGGCGGCGCCAATCATACAATGTTATGGGTTTTAAATACATATTACCGTCTCCCCTAGACTAGTAGTGAAAACATCCGCCTTGAGAGCGCGTGACAAAATGTTTCAAATGGGTCCGTTCGTTCTGATACGGCCGGCTGATGAGCCGCCAGCTAGTCAAATAACGGTTACTGTATGTTTACTTGCTTGGTATTAAAGGATACGATTAATATAGAAGTTATATGTGCTCGGAAAGAAGGTGTTTCATATGTCAGAA